>CM064521.1:53593748-53762886 GCA_032716605.1 Paralithodes platypus
AATTGGGCTTTGTCTTGGGTTTTTGTGTGGGACACCGGGATCTGCCTTGCTTAGGCCACTCGGCTTTCCTGCAGACTCCCATTTTCTTATGGTCTTTATGTTCTTATGTTCTTATGTACATTCCGGAAATGCTTTAGCCTTAGGCAAACTACTTTCCTTTCATTCCTTGTTTTTACTTTCGGCATAGGCGGGTAAAAAGCCCTCAGTTGGTCCCTTGACTTTGTGTGCTAGAGACTTGTGCAAATTGGTAATGGCATCTCTCCACAGCTCTGTTGTGGACTCATTTTTTCGTTTTCTGCAAATATGCTTCGTATCTCACCTCTAGTTTCTTCTCTTACGGTAGCTTAATCCAAGCTTCTTCCTCTCTGTTTTTTGTTTGTGCAGTACTCTCCTAGTCCCATCCAGTATGGGACTTGGTGTTTTCCTTCATTATGTGCTGTTGGTTGAAGCCGAATACAAATCGTGGGTCACCTTGTTGTAGGCATCCCATGAAGGCTTCCCATATTTTCCTCAACGTTTTTATGCTTAATCAATCCTCCCCAGGTAACATTATCAAACCTTACTCCGTGCTTGCATATAGTCCCCCTTTCATGGGTAAAAGTTTCGTATCCACTACTTTAGTTTGTCACATGGCAAAGTACCAGTCCCCTTTTCATGAGCCTTAGAAATCACTGGCTCCTATGGAGCTTTGTACTCAATGCTGCTTAATTCTAGGACATTTTTGGCCTGAATACTAGATCCCAATAGGGATGGGGTATCACTTCCTCTTACTCTGGTGAAGTCAGTTACGTGTTGATGTAGAAAAGCTTCTTGGACCAGTCTTTCATAAACGAAGAATTTTCCGGGATCTTTGTTCACTCTTAAGGTCCCCTCCTTGCACATAATGAATTTACCCAATCTATTTTCTTAAAATTAAAATCTCCAAATAATAATACTTGGGGTAACTCTAACTAATTGCGCATGTTTCAAAATATTGTCTGCCCTGCAAGTCACTGTTGGTGCTATGATGTTGAGGTTTGGTGTCCTGGGTAAAAAACCACGCTAGGTAAGAAATTTTTGTTTTCCTTCAATGTTTCACCTCGCACATAAACAGCCTCAATGATTGTTCCTCGAACAATGTATGAATAATTTCCCGATGGACGGCACATCCTTTCCCCCTCACCAAAATGGCGACACCCTCACCTGGCAACCAGTATACTCTGTCCCTTTCCCTATATACAGTATATGGAGTCACAGTCGAAATACCAGGCAGATTGAATGATTTCCTCTGAACTTAACTTTGTTTTTTTTCTTGTTAATACAAATAATGTGGTGCGCTTCTCCTTAATAATAAGTTTTATTCCTAAGAGAATCACTTTTTTGTGTTTTGGTACGTGGCTAATTCCATCAAAACAATTTTGTATATACACAGGTAAGCCGTTATCTATTGGGTTTGCTCTGTGGGGTTTGGGCCTGGGGGTCCAAGATGGTTTGAATCGTCTCCCACCCTGGGGGAGGTTAAGAATTGTGTGCGACCCCTGCACTCGCACTAGTTTCAGGTTCCCACTTGCTACAATCCATTTTTTTCCCTTGGGTAACCCTGCCTTAGAATTGATATATTTTTTTCGTATCTTTCTTCTGCTAGTTTTTGGCATGCATTTCTCTTTCCTTTTTTTTTGTACGTCCCGATCACGGCATTATTCGGATGTTTTCTTTCTGTCTGGTCTGTCCCATTCCTCCTTCAGTTTATTTCCCTCCTTCAGTATTTTCCACTTCATTTCTTCTTCCCCTTTTAACACAACTTTGAGGAAGTCTCGGCTTGTTTTGGAATATGAACTATTCCTGTGAGCCTCGAGGTCTATTTAGGCTGATCAAAGTCTTTACTTCCATGCACCAGTGGGACCACCTACATCTCTTGACTATTAATCCCTCAACAAGAGCTGGTGACATCCTCCCCTGAACGTTCTTCAGTAGGTTTGTTGCGTTAGCGCTTGATTCTGGTACCCCCCAGACTCCGTCCACGCGTGGCCTATTTCGTCATTGTTTTTGGGTTAAATTCGGTGGCAGACCGAGTTTTCCTTGTTCCTACTGGTTTACGCCCTTGGGTTGGTCTTGTGAGTGGAATATAGTGAGGTTGGGCTGGTGCAGGGGTTGCAATTGAGGTGCAAACCTATTTGATGCAAGATGGCCATCCTGGTTTTGTGGAGGTGCAAGATGGCCACCTTTGTTTCGGTGAATGGAATAGTCCCTCCTCGCGCGTCTCCTCTGGACGTTTCGGCCGTTATAGGGAATATGGTTCTTTCTCCATCTGTCTGGGCGCCATGTTGATACTTGGATGGTTTGGCTGCATTCCTTTTTGTATGGTAGCAATCCGGATTGGTTGCTCGGATGTTGTAGCTGATGTTGGCGAACCCTTGTTGCTTGATTTTTGCATTTTTCTCCACATGCCGCATCTCACTGTCTATACCAGTTGTGGCCTGTTCTTGATGAATATACAGATAAGGTTCTTGGTTCTATTGTTAATCCCTATCTATACTGCATAGAAGAAAGAGAGAGAGAGAGAGATAGTGTGGGAGGTGTTATCACACCTGTGATAGTTGTACAGTTGATGTGGCAACGTGTGGTAGTGATAGATGCCATGGTAGTTAATTTGCTTGGCATTGAACTGGCTAAGTAGTGAAACCGACTGGTGTTGAAAAAGTCTATACCCTGTTCCAAATAGGTAGTGCAGAAATCGTGAACCCTAACCTCTGTCATTTTATAAGGGCTAGAGTAAATGGGCTGTAATTTGCCACACCTATTCCCTGGCCGACCCTTCCTAAACGGTAGAAATATACTCGATTACTTAAGTCGTTTGTGAGTTATAGAGATTAACCCATTCAATACCGGTGACATCCCTTTTATCATATTCTGGCTACTATCAGACGATTTTATTCAGCTTAGGAAGGATGTCTACCCGTTAAAAGATTACAAACTCTCTCAATTGATCCTTTTAGCTACCATATATCCTTCCTAAGCTTTATAAAATCGTCTAAATGCAGCTGAAACAAAAACAAAAGGACGTCGCCGGTACTGTCACGGATTGCGTTCCAGAGTGTTGTCCTACTTACTTGGAACAGGGTCTAGTGGTGACATGTCTGGGTGTCGAAGTGTCTCGTCTTCAGGGTGTCGAACAAGAGCAATTTTGTTTGAAGACTTGAATGAATATGAGGAGGAACACAAGAAAACTAACACGAAATAGCATTGCTTTGGCTCTTTTATAATTTCCAAAGACATATTTGGAACTATAAACCATAATGTTATCTTTACATACACAATAATAAAGACAAACAGTGATAGACTTGGCTTTGGGTGGTGTTCACATGTCCTAATATCTTTAGTTTTTAGCCAGGGTTTAAAGGGGAGTTGTTTGCTTTGTCTGGGCCCCCTTCTCCCTCATGTTTAGCCCCATTAGCTTTAAGCTTTTAAGACGTTCGTCCCATAAATTTGGCGATTGTAGACCTTTTACCCCATTGTGTTGTCAATTTTAAGACATTTCGTGCCATTTATGGTGTCGATTTGTTCCTGACGAGCGATAGCGAACCTGTATTTTAAGAGGATCCGGCCAAAGACATGTTTATTTTATCTTAATCTAGAAGGGGGATCTAATGGGTGTTTTCTTAAGTTTGATTGGAGGTCGAGGGAGGAAACTAATAAAATAATAAAAAGATACATAAAATATCAGCTAAATACGGCCCGTCTCCCCTCCTCCTAGGGTGTGTGTTTTTAATATTTGATGGAGGTCTAGCGAGGGAAACTAAAACATTAAATAAATAAATACAGTATATAAACTAAAAAATACCCACTACCCGCTTAACAAATAAATGTTAATAGTAATGAAAGATTGATTGTGTTGTTCTTGTTGGGGATCAGGAGGGCAGCTGTGGAAAAGACTATAGTGTTGCCAGATACCGAACTTCCTTAACCCGGGAACTGCAGGGAGACTCTTAGTGTTCCCCCGGTTAACTGTGGGAAGACTCTTAAGAGTCAGGGAAAAAAAAAATCCATTTAAAACCCCCCCCCCAAAATTTTTTTTTTATTTTTTTATTTTTGTTATGTCCCTGGGCCATGCCAAAATATCACTCCTCCACCTCCCCTCCTTCCCCAGTTTCCTCCCCTCCTTTCGTTATCACCTATTTTCCCTGTTATTCCCTTATTCTGTGGTCTATTTTCGTGCTAACATTAGCGAGTTGGTAGCAGGGCGTTGTCATCACTATTACCAAGCGTGGGAAAGAGTGAGAGAGAGACTATTGCGTAACAGTGTCTCTCCAGACAAGGGGAGGGGAGGAGGGCAGGGAGGTTGCCTCAGCCATACATTATGTAACTCCGGCCTGTATCGCCGATTTTGACCATCCAAACACGTTTCCACTTGTTTTGTTGTTGTTGTTGTTGTTGTTCCCCAGGCTGCCTGGCCGAACAGCCCCAAGGTCCCGAGCAAGGCCAAGGCCATAGAGCGCCCCCACAAAACCCTCCCTGCTTACCACTAACAAAACCCAGGTGACCGAAGCCACTCTAAGGCAGGGAGCTGAGGAGGGCGCGGAAACGCCCGAGAAACCAAAGCCCCACCCAAGGCCCTGTGCCCCTCAGCAATTATGAAGGGAAAGTTGAGGGGCAAGGGAAAAATGTGACGCTTTGGCTCCCAATCTGCCAACTTTTAGGTTGGCAGTAGGGAGGTCGATCCACGGAAAAGACGCCGTCACTTGAGATCTAGAAGATATATAAGTAAAAGGAACAGTCAGAGTAAGCTATGGGTATGGCAGAGATCGCTCAGCTCTCACTCTGATAGACCAGCCCATCACCACATGACTAGAACCCAATCTTCTCAGCATCAGCTAGGAAAGGCCCTAGAAAGCCGCCTTTGGCGGGGGGATAGCTCCCCTACTTCAACTCCTTTCGGAGTTGGGCACCCACCCAATCAACCTATAATAGGCGCATATGGATAAGTATTAACACCTTACGAGCGGCCTATGCGGTTTATTTATATGTACCGCCCAGCGGGGTGTTTTTAGCCAAAAAAGGGCTGTTTACGTGATCATTTTCATGCCTAAATAAGACCCAGAACGTAAAACAAGTACCTATCCCTGAAAGGGCATAAACAGAGCTTTCGAATGACACCATAACGATCCTTTTATGATGGCTAGTTTTCTTGCAATAACCGTGCAACGCGAGTGCAAAAAGCATGTAATTAGCCACTTTCCCGATACAATTCCTTATATAGCGAGTGAGAGAGGGAGGAGGGAGCTGGGATTCGTGTCAGTATGTTCGCCGCGGTGGTCTGGAGCAGTCATACGCTCGGTACTCTCCTGCCACCACTTGTCTCTCTCTCTCAGCAACATTACGTGCTGAAATTGCCACTCGAGTTATGTTGAGCGCCGCCACATAGTCCAGCTTTATTTAACTCGACTTATGTGGTGAGCCGCTAATTAAGGGTTTAACATTTTAGTTCTAAAATAACGATGTTAGTGATGGGAACAGCTCAAATACGTGCGCACAGGAGTGTGGTGTCTCATGTGATTGGCATAACAGAATCTTGGCTCAATACAGAAGATAGAGACTTTTTAGCAGAGTATTCACTTCCCGGTTATGTAATGTTTGAGAAAAGCCGAATAAATCGAAATGGAGGTGGCGTTTTACTTTATATCAAAGAAAGTCTTAACCCTACCCTCTTGTCAAAACCTCAAATTGTGAACGTCGACGCATCTTTTGTGCTAATAAAGAATAATAAAGGTACCAAAATAATACTTGCATTAATATACAGACCTCCAGCTCAATCAGTGCAAACTGACCGAGAAATTTACGAACAAATTGCAGATATAAGTAACTCGCAAGATACCGTAATTTTTGGTGACTTTAATTTACCTGTGACCAAGTGGGGCGATACTCTTACTTCACACTCCGGACATGACTTGTATACGAACTTGCAAGAGAGTTCGCTTTATCAATTTGTTGGAACGCCGACCCGTGGTAATAACGTTCTTGACATTGTACTTGCAACAAAAGAAATTAATAGAGAATTTGAATGTTTGGTGATGAATTCAGTAACAGCGACCATCATACGATAACTTTCACCTTAAAGTTTACTAGTAACGAACCAAATAGTAGCATCGAAAAAGTCCCTAATTTCAAGAAAGCAAACTTCCATAAACTTAGAGCTATGTTTAAAGAAACTGACTGGAGCTTTTTAATTCACAACAACGACATAAATACATCTTGGAAGTTATTCGAAGCCACTTACCTAAAAGCAGTGCAAGACTGCATACCATCGAAAACTCGGCGTCCAGGCCATAATAATAAGCCCAAATGGTGGAATAAAGATATTTCAAACTGCCTGCTTGCTAAAAAATTTGCTAATGATAGATTAAAATCCTCACAAAATGACGAAGAACGGCTGAAATTTGTAGAGCTACGACGCAAAGCCAAAAAGTTAATTAAGCAAAGTAAAAAAGACCTTAGAGTTACATATTGCGAATCAAAGTAAAACAAACACGAAAGAATTCTATAGTTATATCAGAAAGAAAAAAGTAGTTACTTCAACTGTTGGACCGTTAGTCGATGAAAATGGAGAATACACCAAAGACGAAGAACAAATGAGTAATGCCCTCAATACCTTCTTTGCATCAGTTTTTACAACAGAAGACCTCAGTGATATCCCTACACCATCGCCGATTCAGATTGATAATTCAGATGTTTTAAGCAATATCACCGTTACAGAGAGAGAAGTATTGAATTGTTTAGATAAACTCAAGGTAAATAAAACGCCTGGACCTGATACAATCTCGCCTAGAGTTCTAAAGGAAGCTAAGGATGAGCTCTCTAAACCACTGACATTACTATTCAATAAATCCTTGCAGTCTGGAACTATGCCCGATCAGTGGAAGCTAGCCAACGTAACACCGATATTCAAAAAAGGCAGCAAATCCCTATCCAGTAACTATCGTCCAATTAGCTTAACCTCAGTTGTATGTAAAATGCTAGAAACGGTCATACGAGACAGACTCGTAAATCACTTAGAGGAAAATAACATACTTAAAGATACTCAACACGGCTTTCGTAAAAAAACGTTCCTGTTTAACAAACCTCTTAGACTTCTTCCACGATATCCTCAACCTCTACGATGAGAGTAAAGCTGTAGATATTATATACCTTGATTTCAAAAGGCCTTTGACAAAGTTCCCCACAAACGTTTACTGCTAAAACTAAAAGCGCATGGAATACAAGACGGTGTGTTGAAATGGATAGAAAATTGGCTCAGCGACAGAAAGCAAAGAGTAGTCATAAACGGTAAGGCATCAAAATGGACCAATGTAAGTAGCGGGGTACCCCAGGGATCGGTACTAGGACCAATTCTCTTTCTAATTTACATCAACGACATAGATGAGGGTCTCACCTGTACAATCTCAAAATTTGCTGACGATACAAAAATTGCAAATAGCGTACTCTCAAAAGAACAAGTTGACGATATGCAACACAATCTAGATAAATTGTCATGTTGGGCCCAAATTTGGCAAATGAGTTTCAATGCGGATAAATGTAAAGTACTACATATCGGATACCTAAATGAGAAAGCAAACTATTCGATGAATGGCACTCAGCTTAAGAATGTAAACAGAGAAACCGATCTGGGAGTAACAATATCGAGTAACCTAAAACCGAGTCAACAATGTTCAGAAGTTGTTAAGAAGGCAAACAAAATAATTGGCTTTATAGGCAGGTCATTTGAGCATAAATCCAAAGAAGTTATCCTAACCCTTTACAATTCCTTAGTCCGCCCTCTTCTGGAATACTGCGTTCAATCCTGGTGCCCTTATTACCAAAAAGATATAAACAAGCTAGAACGAGTTCAACGTAGAGTTACCAAAATGATACCTAGCCTAAAGAACAAACCATACGAGAGCGTCTTAGAGAATTAAATCTATTTCCTTTAACCCAGCGCAGATTAAGAGGCGACTTAATTCAAGTGTTCAAAATCATCAAAGGCATCGACAATATGAACTGTAGTAAGTACTTCACTATCGACCAATCTAATTACACGCGGGGAAACGGTTGCAAAATTATTGGTAAATCTTTTAACTCGCACGAATCTAAGAATTTCTTCTTCAATCGAGTTGTCAACTTGTGGAATGGGCTTCCCCGAAACGTTATAGACTGCATCACCGTTGATTCATTTAAACTCCGCCTAGACAAATATCTCGCATCAAACCCGCGACTGACTGCGTTTGTAAATGAATAACTTTATTTTATCCCCCCCTCAGTTACTAACCCATCTGTCCCCTACTAACTTCCTAATCCTGCCACGGACATTAGTTCCAGGGCAGTAATTCCCTTTCCAATGTTCCCTTACCCACTCTAAACCACTGTTTGGACACTTGATCCTCAGTGTTTTGGAGGACAAGCAACCTAGAAGGGTCACTGGATCTGTTGTTGCTTGATTTCCTTTGTACTCCTTTGTACTCCTTTGTACCCCCCATGCGCACGTCTTAGGTTAAAGGGGGATGGGCGGATTTAGTGCTTATTTATTTATCTCTTCATTATTCTTTTAGTTTCCTCCCAAGACCTCTAAAATGCCACAGGAATGCTGTGGTACGAAAATCCTGAGAGCGAAACCTCCAACCCTAACGAGCCACAGGAACAAAAATCCTGAGAGCGAAACTACCATCCCCAACGAGATCCCAGGCCCCTTTTTACTTTCCCGATTTGGTCTCTCTCTCTCTCAATTCATTCCACATATTATACGTCTCTCAATCACAGTCTTCTAATATACAGTACAAACCACAATACTTTACTCACTGATATTCTTGATGTACCACCTAAGTATGTATTTAATTAGGTAACCACCATACAGACTATAATACTTTCATTGTGTAGGTTCGAGGCGATCTAAGACACCTTAACTTCCATTTCACACCAAATCAGATCGTGATTACGTCAGCCCTGTATTTAGTTATATAACAATCATAGCCCCCCAATTCTAAGTCTCTAACCTCCCGTGGTTTTATCCACTAACTATAGATTCCCAACCTTTAACCACGACTCTATACACCCTAAAATGCCCCAGAACGAGAAGCCCACCACAGAAGCCACGAGCGAACACCAAAAGGAAACACCCGAAAGAAAGGTCCACAGAACGAAAGGACCAGCTGACCGAGCCAGCCAATTCAGACAGGCCCAAGCCCGCAGGGCTAAGCCTCCAGGACGCACCCACCTACCCCTTCTAAACTGACCATTTTCCACACCTCACGTACACTACCCCCTCGTGTCCTACACTTCTAACTACAATGATGATGAACAGGAATATACATTCATATTAAAAACACCCATGCCCTGTCCCTAGGTTGAGCCAAGACCAACAAATCAGACAGCCATATATCTATGTATGTTCTTACATCCGAGAAGTAGATGTTATATATCTTAGAAGTTAAAACACCCACGCCTGTCCCTAGACCTCGTATATCATTTCCCATGACGAGTATAGATATATAGATATATTTTCCCCTGCACAGCTTCTTGCTCTGTACAGGGGCATAGTGCGTCCTTGTATTGAGTATTGTTCACATGTGTGGGGAGGTTCCTCTCACACCGCTCTCCTAGACAAAGTTGAAAGGAAGGCCTTTCCTATCATTAACGCAACTCACTCACCAACTCTCTGCAATCTCTCTCTCTCCGCCGCAATGTTGCATCTCTCTCGCTATTCTATCGCTACTATAATAACCAGTGTTCCTCAGAGCTATCCCAGTGCATACCACGTCCTTTACTAGGGCACGTGGTACCCGTCTTGCAACTCAATCCCACCCCTACTCTGTGCAACCCTCCAACCCAAGAGTGAAACGTTACTCTCAAACTTTCTTCTACTCAACATCTGAGCTCTGGAACTCTCTCCCAGAATCAGTCTTTCCCTCTTCCTATGACTTAAATTGCTTCAAACTCCGTGTGTCCAGGCATTTTGGCTCGAACGTCCCTTGATTTTGGCCCTGTCACTCTTTCAACTATGGGGGAGGCACTCGCTATAGGCAGTTATGCCTTTTGCCTCCTTCAATCACATAGAAAAAAAAAAAAAAAAAAAAAAAATGTAACCCGTGCTCAGTCGCCCCCTTGCATTGTTCCTCTAGTAACTAAGTGTCTCTATAATATTAACTGCCACCAGTATCGATACGACATAGCGGCACTGTCCTTGTGTCGTATTGTGCCAAGTGCAGATCAACCAGGTTTCATCACCTTATTAGGACGACGACTATAATGTCGTCGTTCATCGATGTATTCAATCCTTAGGTTACGTATTAATATTAACATTCCCTAACATATCTTGTCTTGCCAGACTAAGTTTCTGAAGACCCATCGCCCCCATAAATCTATGTATTCAATCCTTAGTTTAAGTATTAATATTAACATTCCCTAACATATCTTGTCTTGCCAGACTAAGTTTCTGAAGACTCATCGCCCATAAAATCTATGTATTCAATCCTTAGGTTAAGTATTAATATCAACATACCCTAAAATACCTTGTCTTGCCAGACTCAGTTTCTGAAGACCAATCGCCCCCATAAATCTATGTATTCAATCCTTAGGTTAAGTATTAATATCAACATACCCTAAAATACCTTGTCTTGCCAGACTAAGTTTCTGAAGACAATCGCCCCATAAATCTATGTATGCAATCCTTAGGTTAAGTATCTTTATCCGCCATTGTGTTCACCTTTTTCCATTTACATTTCCACAATTGTCATACGTCTTCCACTTACCTCCTTCGTATCCACAGTCCACACTACGCCAATTTGCTTCGTGTCCTACACCTCTTACCCCAACCAGAGATTGTATGGATAACCTTGTTACCAGTATCTATCATAGTATTCCTAAACAATAACGAAGTACCCCTACGAACTGCCGTTTTTTCTTTGGTCTATATTTCATAGAAAACGCAGTTCCCAGGGACACCTAGACATACAAGAAATCGTGTCAAATAATAGGTCCATAACCCCTCGTATTGACGAATAATAATACACCATGTTTTTCCCTACTTTATCCACAGTCAAGCACACACCTGAAGTTAACCTCCTTCTCCCCCCACCGCCCCACAGTCCACATGATTCTATCTTTTCCAGACTCATATACCACCCCGTATTTGCATCCCCCGGTAGCATTTGGCTAATGTACTTTCACTGTCCTTTCAAACTCCAATATCAATTGTAGCCTAATGCCACCCCCACGCCCAGAGACCTTAGGGTCAAATTTCCCTGTAGCCCCCTGAGCTTCCCCCCCCTCTCATTAAGATACCCGCGCTTCTCGACTCTTGTCCGACCTAGCCTCTCTCATACCTCTTGAAGATCCTTGATTTTTCCGTTGCTAACGCTCTCCAACCTTTATATATATACTCCTATCCAGCCTACCTTCACTTAGTAGGCCAGAACAACATTATAACTTTACTAACCCCTTGCATGCCATCTATTCTCTTACAACCCATTCACAACCCTGCACCCAATGGTCGTCGGTGCGAGGCTCGCCGCCTCGCCAGTAACTAACTTCTATTGCCATACTTCCAGATAAATGTGGCAGAGTTAGCAACCCGTCTCCACCACACCAAGCAAACCATGAAATTAACAACCAACCGATTATAACCAGCTAGCCAAGGCACCTTCGGTTTTGATATTAAAAACACCCACATCTGTCTCATAAACAGAGGGTTATTACAAATACTGGTGATATGGCAAGCCCCTAGCCACATCCGCCGGACGACCATCACAGAGAGAGGGCGCCCAGCTACCCCTTTTTACCCACCTGAGGAGGGAGACCCCCACCCCTGCGGAGGTATACCTGACCCCTGTTTTGACTCCCGGGTCATTGCCAGGTAGCACAGGAATTCTTCCTATCAATGAACTAACCATGCATGACTAACCCCTTTACTAACCTCTATTAACTCACAATAAACCATTTACTTTTCTTGCATACTCTGATCACTAAATTAGCACCTCAGCTATACCATAGAATGAAGATTGAACAATCTAAGAGACGCTCCTATCACAGCTGTCCCCATCCTCCTCGCAAAGTAGATCCAGTCTCTCTCCCCTCAATACTTCCAGTATAGCCAAAATAGTACCTCTTACTAAGGCTCAGTTCTATTAAAATATGAAGGCTTCCTATAGCCATGTGCCACAACAGTAATCACCACCTTACCTAGTCCCCGTATCTATTGAGAGCTCAAATAAGTCCATAAGACTCGAGATCCCTATGGCCTACAGGGCCCAAAACCGAGCCTATAAACCCAGCTCCAGCCCCCAGTAAAATCAGTTGAAAGCTAGACACCAACCAGTGGTCACTACCCTGAAGTTAACCTCTAGCTCTGCCCTTGTGTTGTTCCGGAGTTGAGAGATTCCAGAGCCGGCAGACTCCGTGGCAGATTTGGATAGAAGGACCTGTCCACGTATTTGAGAACTTCATACATATGGACCCCCTGGACGGCCGCGGAACCAGTCGTTAGCCCCCAACATCATGGACGCAAGATAACCAGGACCAGACCCATCAGATACTACCCAAGATTCCCTTTATCAGTACATTGTTACAGTGCTGTTTAGAGATTCACTTAATATTTCTACGAAGTGGCTATCTCTTTGCCCCAGTATAATTCATATAACCATTCAATTAGGAAGTGCTAAGCGTATCAGTGTCCATTAATTAACAGGCGATACTAACTCTCGTAATCAACCGTATACCCAGATATTATTACATAGAAGTGAAACCATAGTGATATCTGAATGTTCGCCCACTGATTTGCGTTCTATGTATTTCTGAGACAAGAATATAAAACTTAGATCAGTACCCCCTGAGGTTACTAGAATTTCCGTGCTCTAAAATACGCGTGTCTAATCTAGTCTGTGAACTACTACTTGTGCACCAGAGCTACCAGTAATAAATCTAACAGTGAATATGATTCTATAAGTAACATTGATGGTCTTCGGTATATAAACCTGTTGAATTAAAGCCAGTGATCAGAAGATTAATACCTGAACGTTGGAAGTGGGAGACTAGGCTCCATCCAGATCCACTTATGCTAGTGTTGTTCAATTCTATTATATTGTCTTGCACGAGTATTCTGCAGTGGTATATCAATAAACGTGATCGTGTATCTTGTTACCATGTGTTTCTGTGTGTTCTCTATTCCTCATACCTTGTTTTGTGCATGCAGCCTTATATACCCAGTCATTTAGAACTCACATTACCCAAGTTAATCCTGTAGAAAAACAGGGCATAACAACCTCCATCAAGCGTTAACAAATACACCCCCAAGACTCCCCTTTAAAATAACTGTGTACATTTTTCGATAAAAAAAATTCCCGGCCAAAGGCCCGTCACTATTATATTACAGGCTCGCTATCGCTCGCCAGGAAAATAATTGACACCTAAATGGCACGAAAGGTTTTATTATTGACAAATAAATAGGGTGAAAGGTCTTACAATCGCCAAACTAATGGGCCGAATGTCTTCAAATCTGAAAACTAATGGGGCTGAACATGAGGGAGAAGGGGGACCAGAAAACTCAACCATCTCCCCTTAAATTTGAAAGGTAAATACTGTATAGGTACAAAGGAGTACAAAGGAGTACAAAGGAAATCAAGCAACAACAGATCCAGTGACCCTTCTAGGTTGCTTGTCCTCCAAAACACTGAGGATCAAGTGTCCAAACAGTGGTTTAGAGTGGGTAAGGGAACATTGGAAAGGGAATTACTGCCCTGGAACTAATGTCCGTGGCAGGATTAGGAAGTTAGTAGGGGACAGATGGGTTAGTAACTGAGGGGGGGATAAAATAAAGTTATTCATTTACAAACGCAGTCAGTCGCGGGTTTGATGCGAGATATTTGTCTAGGCGGAGTTTAAATGAATCAACGGTGATGCAGTCTATAACGTTTCGGGGAAGCCCATTCCACAAGTTGACAACTCGATTGAAGAAGAAATTCTTAGATTCGTGCGAGTTAAAAGATTTACCAATAATTTTGCAACCGTTTCCCCGCGTGTAATTAGATTGGTCGATAGTGAAGTACTTACTACAGTTCATATTGTCGATGCCTTTGATGATTTTGAACACTTGAATTAAGTCGCCTCTTAATCTGCGCTGGGTTAAAGGAAATAGATTTAATTCTCTAAGACGCTCTTCGTATGGTTTGTTCTTTAGGCTAGGTATCATTTTGGTAACTCTACGTTGAACTCGTTCTAGCTTGTTTATATCTTTTTGGTAATAAGGGCACCAGGATTGAACGCAGTATTCCAGAAGAGGGCGGACTAAGGAATTGTAAAGGGTTAGGATAACTTCTTTGGATTTATGCTCAAATGACCTGCCTATAAAGCCAATTATTTTGTTTGCCTTCTTAACAACTTCTGAACATTGTTGACTCGGTTTTAGGTTACTCGATATTGTTACTCCCAGATCGGTTTCTCTGTTTACATTCTTAAGCTGAGTGCCATTCATCGAATAGTTTGCTTTCTCATTTAGGTATCCGATATGTAGTACTTTACATTTATCCGCATTGAAACTCATTTGCCAAATTTGGGCCCAACATGACAATTTATCTAGATTGTGTTGCATATCGTCAACTTGTTCTTTCGAGAGTACGCTATTTGCAATTTTTGTATCGTCAGCAAATTTTGAGATTGTACAGGTGAGACCCTCATCTATGTCGTTGATGTAAATTAGAAAGAGAATTGGTCCTAGTACCGATCCCTGGGGTACCCCGCTACTTACATTGGTCCATTTTGATGCCTTACCGTTTATGACTACTCTTTGCTTTCTGTCGCTGAGCCAATTTTCTATCCATTTCAACACACCGTCTTGTATTCCATGCGCTTTTAGTTTTAGCAGTAAACGTTTGTGGGGAACTTTGTCAAAGGCCTTTTGAAAATCAAGGTATATAATATCTACAGCTTTACTCTCATCGTAGAGGTTGAGGATATCGTGGAAGAAGTCTAAGAGGTTTGTTAAACAGGAACGTTTTTTACGAAAGCCGTGTTGAGTATCTTTAAGTATGTTATTTTCCTCTAAGTGATTTACGAGTCTGTCTCGTATGACAGTTTCTAGCATTTTACATACAACTGAGGTTAAGCTAATTGGACGATAGTTACTGGATAGGGATTTGCTGCCTTTTTTGAATATCGGTGTTACGTTGGCTAGCTTCCACTGATCGGGCATAGTTCCAGACTGCAAGGATTTATTGAATAGTAATGTCAGTGGTTTAGAGAGCTCATCCTTAGCTTCCTTTAGAACTCTAGGCGAGATTGTATCAGGTCCAGGCGTTTTATTTACCTTGAGTTTATCTAAACAATTCAATACTTCTCTCTCTGTAACGGTGATATTGCTTAAAACATCTGAATTATCAATCTGAATCGGCGATGGTGTAGGGATATCACTGAGGTCTTCTGTTGTAAAAACTGATGCAAAGAAGGTATTGAGGGCATTACTCATTTGTTCTTCATCTTTGGTGTATTCTCCATTTTCATCGACTAACGGTCCAACAGTTGAAGTAACTACTTTTTTATTTCTGATATAACTATAGAATTCTTTCGGGTTTGTTTTACTTTGATTCGCAATATGTAACTCTAAGGTCTTTTTACTTTGCTTAATTAACTTTTTGGCTTTGCGTCGTAGCTCTACAAATTTCAGCCGTTCTTCGTCATTTTGTGAGGATTTTAATCTATCATTAGCAAATTTTTTAGCAAGCAGGCAGTTTGAAATATCTTTATTCCACCATTTGGGCTTATTATTATGGCCTGGACGCCGAGTTTTCGATGGTATGCAGTCTTGCACTGCTTTTAGGTAAGTGGCTTCGAATAACTTCCAAGATGTATTTATGTCGTTATTGTGAATTAAAAAGCTCCAGTCAGTTTCTTTAAACATAGCTCTAAGTTTATGGAAGTTTGCTTTCTTGAAATTAGGGACTTTTTCGATGCTACTATTTGGTTCGTTACTAGTAAACTTTAAAGTGAAAGTTATCGTATGATGGTCGCTGTTACTGAATTCATCACCAACATTCAAATTCTCTATTAATTCTTCTTTTGTTGCAAGTACAATGTCAAGAACGTTATTACCACGGGTCGGCGTTCCAACAAATTGATAAAGCGAACTCTCTTGCAAGTTCGTATACAAGTCATGTCCGGAGTGTGAAGTAAGAGTATCGCCCCACTTGGTCACAGGTAAATTAAAGTCACCAAAAATTACGGTATCTTGCGAGTTACTTATATCTGCAATTTGTTCGTAAATTTCTCGGTCAGTTTGCACTGATTGAGCTGGAGGTCTGTATATTAATGCAAGTATTATTTTGGTACCTTTATTATTCTTTATTAGCACAAAAGATGCGTCGACGTTCACAATTTGAGGTTTTGACAAGAGGGTAGGGTTAAGACTTTCTTTGATATAAAGTAAAACGCCACCTCCATTTCGATTTATTCGGCTTTTCTCAAACATTACATAACCGGGAAGTGAATACTCTGCTAAAAAGTCTCTATCTTCTGTATTGAGCCAAGATTCTGTTATGCCAATCACATCATAATTTTCTGTAAACACTAGCTCCTCTAAATCTGAAAATTTATTGCGTATGCTACGAGCGTTTGCATAGAAAACCTTTAAATTTGTTATTTTAGAACTCACGGAACGCGCTTCAATAATATTTTTGGTTCTTGTCGGATCTACATTTATGTTCATGGCTGTCCTCGGTCCTCGCTGTCTCCGGTCCTTATCGCTGGTGGTCCTCGGTTGCCTCTGTTTTTTTCTTGGCGTTGGATGATTTATGTCACTGCTGCTTCTTCTCGGATGGCGTTTTTTGATCCATGGCTGCGGACTGCTTCGTGTAGGAGACGACCCATGCGTGCTGAACCCACAGGGTTTAGATGAGTGCCATCCTTGCGGAACAGAGTAGGCTGGTTGTAGAAGTTGTCCCAGAGGTTGATGAATTCAACTTCTTCCCTCAGACACAAATGTTTTAGTCGGCTATTTGTGCTGAAGGCCTTGTCGTAGAATTTGTCAGGTGCGTCGATCTTGGGGAGAATGCCTGAGATGATGATATTCCTCCGATAGTCTCCGATAGAAAGTTCCCCATCAATATATTGTGGGATAGGAACACTGCATACCAATCCTTGCAAAACTGGAGGTTATTATATATATATATATATATATATATATATATATATATATATATATATATACTGTATACATATATGTTTTATTTTTTTATTTTTGTTTCATGCGTCCCAGATAGAAAGTTCCCCAAACATTTATTGTGGGATGGGAATACTGCATACCAATCCTTGCAAAACTGGAAGATATATAGTATTTTTTCTGTCCATGCAGAAGCTGAAATATATTTAGCATTCATATAGTGAGGGGTAAAGAAAAAGTCTATAATTTTGGCACCGTAATTGGTGAGATACCAATTGATATGTTGGTGTCTTATATACGTATAGCCTATATTATATAGAAGTCACTGTTCGTATTTGAAAATCGCTTGGCAGTGGCAATATATAACCGTAATACCTCATTGGTCATTTAAGGGGAGATGAGCTGGTATTTGTGGCCCCCTTCTCTCTCGTGTTTAGCCCCATTGGTTTTTCGATTTGAAGACGTTCGGCCCGTTAGTTTGGCAATTATAACATCTTTCGCCCCATTTCATTGTCAATTATAAGACCTTTCGTGCCATTTAGGTGTCTAATTTTCCTGGCGAGTGCTAGCAAGCCTGTAACTTTAACACCTTACGAGCGGCCTATGCGGTTTATTTATGTGTACCGCACAGCGGGGTGTTTTTAGCCAAAATAGGGCTGTTTACGTGATCATTTTCATGCCTAAATAAGACCCAGAACGTAAAACAAGTACCTATCCCTGAAAGGGCATAAACAGAGCTTTCGAATGACACCATAACGATCCTTGTATGATGGATAGTTTTCTTGCAATAACCGTGCAACGCGAGTGCAAAAAGCAGGTAATTCGGTACTTTCAGTACATAATTGAGTATGTAGCGAGTGAGAGAGGGAGGAGGGAGCTGAGATTTGTGTCAGTACGTTCGCCGCGGTGGTCTGGAGCAGTCATACGCTCGCTAGTCTCCTGCCACCACTTGTCTCTCTCTCTCAGCCACATTACGTGCTGAAATTGCCACTCGAGTTATGTCGAGCGCCGCCACATAGTCCAGCTTTATTTAACTCGACTTATGTTGCTCGCCGCTAAATAAGGGTTAAGAGAAACCGGCCTTCAGCCGGGAACCTTTTCTACTGAAAATTGTACAAAAATATCTTGAAAGGGGGTCTAGGGGGTGTTTATCTAAGTTTGATGGAGGTCTCGCGCACTAAAAAATATATGAATAAGTTAATTAATAGAAAAAAAAAAAAAAACAGCCACTAGTCCCTTAAGGGGAGATTTGTATTTAGTTAGTCACGTATATATTTATTATTATTATTATTATTATTAGGGGTTCGTCCCCTACGGGGAACCCCTATTGTAATCATTAAACCCGGTTTTTCATCCAAATTCTTCTTACGCGCCGGTTTCGACGGAATAACTCCAGAACCGCTTTTTGGATCGGGATCAAACTTTCACAAGTGGTGCGTTTTTGTATTGGGCAACTTTTGATATGCTAAACATCCGGCATGGCGGCCAAACAGGTCCGTGGTAGCCGATTTCCCGAAAAACTTGAAGCCTAAATACCGTCTCTCCCACTCATAGGAAACGACTGGGCTTTGGCATACGGACTCCCCTACTAATGCTCCGCAAATGTTATAGAGAAGGTTTTGGTTTTGCACGTGTTTTTTTTTCCGGCAATCTTGAAAAAACCTTGAATTCCACTTAAAATTCCACATCATGAAAACTACGCCGATGATCAAAGCCATGCTTGCGTAGTTAGGTGAGGCTCGCGATTCCGAACGTTTTGATAACAAAAGAATATAAATGGGTGGAATAGTTTGGCCGCAGCATTGAAAACTGTCTATTCTTAAATTACTTTAACCCTTATTTAGCGGCGAGCAACATAAGTCGAGTTAAATAAAGCTGGACTATGTGGCGGCGCTCGACATAGGTCGAGTGGCAATTTCAGCACGTAATGTGGCTGAGAGAGAGAGACAAGTGGTGGCAGGAGACTAGCGAGCGTATGACTGCTCCAGACCACCGCGGCGAACCTACTGACACAAATCTCAGCTCCCTCCTCCCCTTGCCCTACAGGGATAGGTACTTGTTTTACGTTCTGGGTCTTATTTAGGCATGAAAATGACCACGTAAACAGCCCTATTTTGGCTAAAAACACCCCGCTGTGCGGTACACATAAATAAACCGCATAGGCCGCTCGTAAGGTGTTAAAGCCGCATTCGCTATCCACACAAAGTTTACTATCTACAATCTATAGGCTTCCACGCATCCCCCAGTTTTGCATAATAACATAATCTCTTTATTATTCAGATCTATTATTTTTTGTATTTAACTCTCTCAAAACAGTTCGAGTCCCTACGAATTCCAGAAATTATTTAGGCATCCTACCTATACATACCTACCCTACTAAATAATAATGATAATTCAAATTTATTTTTGGTGAATGACAGAGTATTGGCTAAGGTTTTTAACAATTCCTCCCTTTGCCAAATGCTTTGTTTAATAACAATGATATGGACCTTTAAAGTTTTGGCAATTGCCTGTGTGACTTACCCTGCCCTTCCTTCCTACCTCCCTCCTCCCTCATATCTAGCAAATGTATCAACAACCACTCTAGTGAACTTTCGGTATTTAGTTTATTCAGCTTAATACTATTTATCCACATAAAATAGAAACCTATCACGATTTTTGTCTAATACAACCATAGACAGTGCTATTACATATTATTTGAACATGATGTCGAATTTAGCAGTTGCTGTTTATCTTGAACAGTAATGACAGAACCGAAAGCTTCTCTTGCCGTGTAGTACTCAAAGAAAGCAGGGTTACTTAAGCCAGCCCATACCGAACTGTTACCAAGTCAGAGATTCAGAGGTAACTTTCACAATGCATTATAACCCTATACAGACACCAATATACCACTAAATCATACAAATATCACTACAAAAAAGATAGGAAAATATTATATTAATGTCCTAGGTATTTGAAATTATGCAAATGAGTAAAATGCATTATGATATAATGATAACGGCATTGATTAGTATCTGGCAACAGTGTTGCACTATAATTTTCTGAACGTATGCGAACTTCGGAGTATTAATCCCATTAATATACACATCTATCACTATTTAAATTTAATACAACCATACACAGTGCTATTACATATTATTTGAACATAATATAGGATGGTCTTTCCTTTAAACCATTTTCTATAGTGGTTGATGATAGTCAAGATCAAGGCCACGTCACACTGTAGCTCCATACATTATCGGGTGTTTCTCGTAAAGAAAGTGCAATCGGTGATTATCAAAGACAGAATAACCTACACAAACACTTAGTGAGTGCACACATACAAGAAACAAAGTCCGAAACAGAAGGATTGAAGTGAAAATAAGAGAAAAAAAAAACAGTGACTATGAACATGACGCCAACAATGGACGGGGATCAAAACAAATCCGACCCGGAGTGCCCCGACTGCGGAATCAAGTTCGCAGGTGAAAAAAATGCAATCCAATGCGACTACTGCCGGGAATGGCTGCACTATTTCTGCACAGAACTCCCTGCCTATCAAATTCTCAACTATGCAAAAACGCAAAGGAAATTCATGTGCAAAACATGCTGCCTAACAAAGTTTGACACAAAGGGTGAGTGGGTGGCCGAGGCAGAAGCAGCCGTTCTCCAACACAAGGAACGACTAACAAATTCTGGAGCGATAAGTAAGGTAAGAAAAATCCCTGTTCAGCTCCAGAGCAACAAAGCTGTCACCAACACGCCAGCTGACAATACACCAACAACCAAGGAATTAACTGGGGACACTGACCTAGGCCAAGGCCTACCCAAAAGCCCAGAAGTAGCCGTAGGCAAGAGTGACGGTGACAACCCCCATACCAGTACCACAACAAACGTGGCTATAGGCCTAGATCTAGGTCTGGGGAACACACCAGAAAATATTAGCATCACAATGCCAGATGCCCATAGCCTCCCCCCCGCAACACCTAGCAGACACGGCAGAGCCTCCTCAAAATGCAGCAAGACAGGTGAGGTCGGGGACCCCAACGAGCACACACCCCACATGCAACGGATGCAGCCATAATGCTCCTACATACAGAAGTACAGGTGAGGTTAGTGCTGTAAATACAAATTCATGGAGACCTAGGCCCAGAGCTGAAAACAGGGACACCTATATTAGGAGGAAAAGCATGGAAGTATGCAATTTCTACCTAAGAAATGAATGCCGATATGGAGTAGTGGGCATGGGATGCAAACAAGACCACCCAAAAATATGTGCAAAATTCATGAAGCACGGGCGGGATGAAAGGATCGGTTGCAAGCGTGGATGGAAGTGCATCGACTACCACCCATATGTATGCAGAATCTCGCTCAACAAAAGGGCATGTACTATGAGAGACTGCAATCTTCCACACATCAAGGGAACCAAAATACTGACGCCCAGAAACAACGTCAACAAACCAAGGGAACACGCTACAGGACACATCCAAAGGGAATTTGCCTACACACCAACTCATGAGGAAAAATTAGAAAGCCAACGCAATGCCCTCAGAAGCTGGCCAACCATCCAGCAAACTCACAAGGTCAGACCAGCAGCGGTATACACGGCTATGCCCGAACAAGGTGCTTTTTTAGAGGTAGTAATGGGACGTCTTCTGGAAGTGGAAAAACGGTCTCAAGTGATAATGGAGAGATTCCTAGCCCAAACCGAGGGGCCAGACATGAACCACAGAGGAAGGTGCAACTACCACTAACTAGTTTTTTTGTGGGCAACATCAGAGGACTTTACCCACGAAACAATCAATGTAACGTCCCTATGTTGGAAGAAATTGCAGAGGAAGACAATTCAATTTTTCTAGCCCTCACAGAAACACACTTGAACGAAAACATTTTGGATGCAGAGATCAATATCCATAATTTCACTCTATTCAGAGCCGACAGAGAGGACAGAAGCCACGGAGGAGTAGCACTCTACCTAAGGGAGGATATGGCTGCAAATACCGAAACTTTAGTTGCATTCTCAAACGGCACAACAGAGCTACTAGCAGTACACATAAGACAAACCGACATGCTCATCATAATTTTGTACCGACCTCCAAACACCACAGGGAAAATTTTCAAGGAGGTCACAGAGAAGATACAATCACTCCTACAAAATCTTTCAACTCCCGCTACAGATGTCATCATCACAGGAGATTTCAACCTGCCCATCATAAATTGGGCAACCATGAGAATAGACGGAGGAACCAGGGATGAAAAACAGCAAGCCAAGGAGCTAATGACTATCATGGACACTGCATACATGAAGCAATACATTGAGGAACCTACAAGAGGCAACAACACACTGGACTTACTATTTGGCAACAACTTCGACCTGGTACACTCGTACGAAACTGTAAAAACTATAATGTCCGACCACAGCCTCATCAAAGTTAGAACCCCCACACCAGCCGCCACACCACCAAGAAGAAGTCAACAGGAATCAAGCCAAATACCCTGCACCTCTCTGAAAGATCTCAACTTCTACAGCAAAGATATAGACTGGGACAGACTGAGAGCAGAACTGGCAGTAACTGATTGGAGGGCACTATTCGAAGATAAAACGTCGACGAAACTCTCAGTATCCTCCAGAAACAATGCCTGGAGACCTGTAAAAACACCATACCACCCAAATCAAGCAGGAAGCAGATCAAGCAGATTCCCAGAGATAGAAAAATACTAATGAAGAAAAGGACGTACTTGAGAGCCAAGCAAAGGAAGACCAACTATGCGCACAATATCACCAAACTACAAGAAGAGCTCGATGAAGTTGAACGTAAACTCATCCAGTCACACCAAGAGCAAAGAACACGCGAAGAACTCCAAGCAGTTGCAAACATACGAGTAAATAGCAAATTCTTCTATGCATACGCAAAAAGGAGACTCAGGAACACCTCAACAATAGGACCACTTGCAAAACCTACGGGCGAACTTGAGAGTGACCCAACCGAAATGGCCAAGATACTCAAACAGCAGTATGAAAGTGTCTTCAGCCCGCCAAATGAAGACAAGAAAATCGAGAATGCAACGACTTTCTTTGGCAACGCTCCAGGGACACCACATCAACTCTCCTCGGTAACAGTATCAACAGAGGACATAATAGCAGCCATCGACAAGATTGGACCAAACTCTGCGGCAGGACCAGACGGCTTTCATGCCCAACTGCTAAAAAACTGCAAACATCAGCTAGCCTTGCCTCTAAAACTGCTGTGGAGCAAGTCCCTCCAAACTGGATATGTACCACAATCCCTAAAAGAAGGTAATGTCACACCAATACACAAAGGGGGTAGTAAAGGCATAGCCAAAAATTACAGACCAGTGGTGCTGACGTCACATCTTATTAAAATCATAGAAAGAACAATACGAGCTAAGATGGTCAGCTTCCTGGAAGATAACAAGGCATTCAACGAGGGGCAACATGGCTTTAGACAAGGCCGCTCCTGCCTTTCACAACTACTATCACACTACGACAAAATCCTACAGGATATTCAAGACGGAGAAAATGTAGACGTCCTATATCTAGATTTCGCCAAAGCTTTTGACAAGGTGGACCATGGGATCCTTCTACATAAACTCAAATCACTGGGAATAGGGGGAGACCTTGGAAGATGGCTCCACAGCTTCATCACCAACAGAAAACAAAGAGTCACGGTTCAAGGAAGCCTATCAGAAGCAGGTGGGGTCATCAGCGGAGTACCACAAGGATCAGTACTGGGACCTCTCCTATTCCTCATCATGATAGGAGACATCGACAGGGACCTGGAACACTCAACAGCCACATCGTTTGCAGACGACACCAGACTCATGAAGAAAATCACCTCACAACATGATGCTCAGCTACTACAACAAGACTTGGACAAAATCCTGAAGTGGGCAGAAGAAAACAACATGGCCCTAAACGGAGACAAGTTCGAGCTTCTAAGGTACGGGAACAAGAGAGCACTACAAAACGACACCAACTACAAAAGTGGACAGCAAGAAATTACCGCCAAGGACACAGTGAAGGACTTGGGAGTAAATATGAGCAGTGACGCCACTTTTTCCCAGCATATTACCAAAGCCACAACAACAGCAAAACAAATAGCAGGCTGGATCCTGAGAACCTTCCACACAAGAAATGAGAGGTGTATGTTAACACTGTGGAAGTCACTGGTCCTACCACGACTGGAGTACTCTCAGCTCTGGTCTCCCCAAAAAGTAGGAGAAATAACAGAAATTGAAGCCACCCAGAGGACATTCACCAGTAAAATCCATGGGTTTCAACACTTTAACTACTGGGAGAGATTTAAGGAGCTGCAGCTGTACTCACTTCAAAGACGTAGGGAGAGATACATCATCATCTACGTCTGGAAGATTTTGGAAAAAAAGGTACCAAATCCAAACATCCAAGAGGCTCAGCACCAAAGGCGAGGGAGGCTGTGCTATGTGAGGACTACGCCGGGATCAACACAAAAAATCAAATCCCTGATCCATCACAGCTTTACATACAATGGAACCAGACTGTTCAACTGTATACCAGCCCCTCTCAGGAACATGACCGGGGTGTCTCCAGACACCTTCAAGAAACACTTGGACATGTGGCTGGCCAAAATACCGGACCGGCCACCAACACCAGGATACCCCAGCACCAACTCCAACCGACTTCTGGAATGGAGAGTGGAAGAAAGGGAGCTGCCTGGTCGCAGTGGAGCCCCAGCTCAACTGTGTCACTAACGGACGGAATACAACTAAGTGTAACTAAGTGTAAGTGTAACTATATCTATTCACGAAAAATATAGGCCTAGCCTAGGCAGCGCTACCGGTAGGTACGAATTTAGCAGTTCGAATTTTGATTGAGAGTGGGATTAGGCCTAGGCCTAGCCTAGGGCTTAACATGGGATACTGTTTGGGGGTTTGGAATAGGCTCAGGCTGCTTTAGGCCTAATTAGGTAAAAATAGTCAAATCGAGACAATTGCACAGCCAACATTGGCTAGCCTATTTATAGGCTACCTGGTTCAATGTTATTTTAATACCACGAATTTTGTTGATATATTTGAAGATAAATATTGAATCTATATGCTCTAAAGATCATAAGAAAATTTGTTTTAACCCTTGGAAAAACCTAATAAAAAAGTATGGTACTAACATTTATTTTTCGTAACAAGGATGTCAATACGGTACTTCCAGTTATCGACAGCTCTAAAGATCATATGAAAATGTGTTAAACCCTCGGAAAAACCTAATATAAAAGTATGCTACTAAAATTAAATTTTCGTAACAAGGTTGTCAATACGGTACTTTCCCGCTATCAATGTACAATCAAAGCTGAACATTGCAGAGTAAACACCGTAGACTTCATCGACTTCTCTTTCACCTTCGTATAATCGACAGCCATTTTTTTTTTTTTTTTTTACTAAGGGATTAGTACTCAACCAGCGGGGGGGGGGGGGGGGGGGCCGGTGGCAGCCCCCACCCATAATACTAGGTTAGGTTAGGTAAGGTTGTTAGGTTAGGCTAATGTCTTTTCAAATCACTATCGGGGGCGTGTCTCAACATCGATCGATAGGCCTAATGAGGAAAATAGGTTTTCCCGAGATTTCTAATTAATTACAAACACTATATATTGATGCAAATGAACAATTTTGTTTATAAAAAACACTCGGGAAATTTGTGGTATTAAAATAAAAAAAATCCGGCTACCTTTCATTACTGCAGTTAAGCACAAACTTATTTTACAATGGAAAATAATGCATGAGGAGGGCTGGGTAGGCCTATTAGTATTTTGTGAAATAATTTAAATTAGGTTAGGCTATAGTATACTTCATTAGGTTATTAGGCCTATGAGAAACCAGGCCTAGGCCTAGCTTAATTTTATTTCACTGCTCAACATATTTTTGTTTGTTTTTGCTGTTGAACTCTGCATATATTCAGGTAGGCTTGGGTTTTAGTAAAATTGCATTAGGCTAGGCTACATATTTTTACTTCTATTGGAAAGCACAGGCCTACACAATAGTACACATGTTAAAGAATTTAGCCTAGCCTACCACAATTTAGCCTAGACTGAAAGAACAAACAAAATTAGGCTAGGCTATTTGCAGCTAAATAATTTAGCCTAGCCTCCACAATTTAGCCTAGACTGAAAAAACAAACAAAAATAGGCTAATTGCACTTTTGGTAAGAGTTGTAGTTGTGGGCATACCAAAAGCTTTGTTTATATAGCCTAGTCGCACGCTCGCAGTTAGGCCTACATTCGCTTCTAATTTAACTGCTGGGGTAAACTCCGGTAAAGCCACCCTCAATCCGCCGGCCGGTAACAAAACAATTTACCCAACGCCTGGCCGTGGGATACAATAATGGGTTGAAGGGGCTTTATCTCCCTATGACTTATTGTCATCATCATCTATATCACCAGCAGGGGCAAATAACCACAGTCAAATTAGACGCGAATGTAACTGCGAGCGTGCGACTACGTAAATAAAGGGGACGATAGACCCGGTCGCTAATACAACTCTTAACGCATTTTTTCCTAATGTATCAGATTTTTTTATATTTATGACCTCAACAGTTGAAAGATGACAATTTTATGGTTTATTTTATACAAAAATATTTGCTTTGTAACTTAGATACTCATATTTATGCTTATAATTGCAGTACGAGTGGGTTTTTTCTTTTTATATGTAGGCCTAGGCTAAACAAATGTTAGTTTTTGTTTTATAGGCTAAACTAGGCTGAATTTATGCTAATAAATATTAATTGGAGGGAGCAAATCTGTCAAGGAATATCCTAGATGTGGAAATTTACAGCCAATTTGCTCTAGCCCTTTTTGAGATACAGAGGTTAGAGATCGTTGGATACAATAATATGTTGAGGGGGTCAATCACCCCCCATGACATATTGTCATCATCATATATATTGCCAGCAGGGGGCAAATAGCCTAGGCCTAGCCTAACTAAAACAAAAATCGCCGTCAAAATAGACGCGAACCTATATTAACTACGGCGATCGACCATTGCCCGCACCGGCCGTCCCCCGGTTATTGTTGAGGTCCTGAGGAACCGTATGACTTTGACGAGCTCTTCCCTCCGCAGTCTCCGCATCCCATGTGTCGTCGTACGGTACCTCTTCCCCTCCACATCCTACATCTGGTCGTCCTACATATGCCTCCTAAGCCTCGCCTCGTCCCGTCACTGAGCATGTGGATGGGCGTCCCTTTCTGGCTTCAAAGATGGATTCCTTCCGACAGCTCCTACTGGATTGTCTGGGGATGGTTGATAAGGGCACCTCGCTTCAAGACATTGCTCTGGCCCTAGTACCGCGGTTTGTAGGTCTCTGGTTCGCCACCTGATGACCTGCTATTGGGTTGTTGCCTTTACAGTATTACGGTTCTACGAATGACCTAGAGTGAAAGTGACACGGTGGTGAATTTTAACCTTAACTATAAACTAATTTAATTGTGACATAGGATCTCCGCGACTACGGTAGGGCCGGAGCGGGCGAGTATTCGCCTGAGGTTGCCCTTAACCCCCAAGACAAGACAAGACAAAATTCTAGTGCTGGTTTTACTCAGATTTTGTGAGTTTTAATTTAGCCTAGCCTAGGCCTAAGAGTTCAGAAGATTTGCAAAATGCACCCCATACTAGCCTACCCATAGCCTAATAGGCCTAGTGATTCTTTTTTGGCAGACCACCCACAAATTTTCATATAGCCTAGGCCTAGGCTAGCCTAAGTTCTGGAATGCATGTTGGAATAGCCTTCCTATAAACTGTAGGCTAGGCTACTTCCTTTTAATTTAAGTTTGATTCTTTAGAAAAATCTATTAGGCCTAGACCAGGGCAGGAAAGTAACATTTAAAATGACGTGTAAAAACTCGCCCATAAACGGCGGGCCGCTATGTTATTGTAATTTGGGAGCTTATTTCGTCTGTTGATTGACTTTGTCCTTAACCTAAGAAGTGCGCCTGGGGGGTATGAGACACCACACTCCTGTGCTGACATATTTGAGCTGTTCCCATCACTAACATCGTTATTTTACCATAAATAGCATTAATACTTATCCATATGTGCCTATTATAGGTTGATTATAAAGGTATTAACCTGTTACAACAATAAAACAAGTGGAAACAGTGTTTGGATGATCAAAATCGGCGATACAGGCCGGGAGTTACATAATGTATGGCTGAGGCAACCTCCCTGCCCTCCTCCCCTCCCCTTGTCTGGAGAGACACTGTTACGCAATAGTCTCTCTCTCGCTCTTTCCCACGCTTGGTAACAGTGATTACAACGCCCTGCTACCAACTCGCTAATGTTAGCACGAAAATAGACCACAGAATAAGGGAATAAAAGGGAAAATAGGTGATAACTGAAGGAGGGGAGTAAAGTGGGGAAGGAGGGGAGGTGGAGGAGTGATATTTGGCATGGCCCAGGGGCAAAAACAAAATAAAAAAATAAAAAAATACATATATATATATATTTTTTTGGGGTGTTTTAAATTGATTTTTTTCCCCCTTACTCTTAACCTCTCCGCGGCGCACAGGGGGTTTTCTACAGGATGATACTGTGCGCACCTATGATGATTTTGGGACCCATTGCCAATTTCGATAAAAAGTACATCATCGTGTAGGGAATGTTTGCGTGCATCGGCCCATATATATTTGACCCCCCCAAAAATGTCTGGGGGGGGGGGTGGGGGGGGAACGGTCCGTAGTGAAAAATGTGGAGCGAATGGCACCGCGCGGCTAGATTGTCATCGAGCGGCGAGATTTCCCTGCCGAATTTTCACGCACCCAGGGGATAGAAGGAGAGCGAGGAGGGGGTGGGGTACCGCGTATTATCACGTATATCTCCGTTTTTGATCCCTTTTAGGCTATGTAGAGTATGTATATGTGTGTAGGCCACCCATATAACAATGAATATGCCTCATAGTGACCAAAAATTGCAATATATAAGGGAATTATAAGAGAATTTTTAGGCGGGAATGAAGATGGGTTGGAGGTTTGGCGGCAATTTATGAGCTGAGAGTGTGGTTTGCGCTATAATATTACGTATATCTCGTACTTAGAGCACTTTCATGCTATAATACAGACTTGTACGTATGTAGACGTGCCATATATCAATATATATACCGCATATAGACCAATTCATGCGATATTTACGCACATTATCAATGAGTTTCTAGCAGACGGAAGCCTAAAAGGGTGGGTGGGGGTGGGAATGAAAGGGGGAGAGGGTGTGTTACGCCATAAATATCACTTATATCTTGTACTTAGAGCACTGTCATGCTATAATACAGACTTGTACGTATGTAGACGTGCTATATATCAATATATATACCGCATATAGACCAATTCATGCGATATTTACGTACATTATCAATGAGTTTCTATGCGTGAACCAAGGTGTGAGTGAGTTGTGCTGGGAATGAAAGGGGGAGAGGGTGTGTTACGCCATAAATATCACTTATATCTTGTACTTAGAGCACTGTCATGCTATAATACAGACTTGTACGTATGTATACGTGCCATATATCAATATATATACCGCATATAGACCAATTCGTGCGATATTTACGCACATTATCAATGATTTTCTAGCAGACGGAAGCCTAAAAGGGTGGGTGGGGGTGGGTGGGTGGGTGGGAGGGAGGGAGGCAGGGAGTGAGTCGTGGAGAGAGTGAAGGCAGTAAACATATGCAGCTGTGTGATAATTGTGGAGGCGCCCCAGGCGTATGGATGTCTTGGGATTTTGAACCTTATGTCTAGGAGGTGTCTGGTGTTCGTTGCCACCAAGAGGTCTACAATAACATGAGTCAGGAATGGACAGAGAGAGAAACTGAGACATGCGTATGTCGTACGTATAAATGGACTTCAGAATTGCATTTTTATGCAAGCAGACATTGCATTTTAGACACATGTGAAGTACCACAGAAACATGTAGGCCATTGACTGTAAATAAAGTACTATATTATAGACCAGCAATGAGGGTGGTCAGTAAACACAGGCAGATTGCCTTTTTTGATAGAGAGCTAAATATAGATTGGTGTCTCCTTACACTTGCGAAAGGGTAGATTGCCACCAGAGAAACTTATATTTATTTATTTCCAAGTAATATGCAATCTAAATGTATATTCGAGACCTACTGCAAGTATTTGTATGACAGTCATGACTATGTATAATCCAATATACGCGCGTAGGCGAGCCATAAGAAAGCTGGTTGAGCAATTTTCGACACCCACACAGTTATTATTCATTTTTATTTAGAATATTATGCAATACAAATGTATTTGTGAAGAGTATTTTAGGCATTATTGTATTTATACAAATTTTGTTCCCAGACAGAGCTGCTGTGGCTGGAGCATCAAGGAGCGGCAAGGGTCACCCCGTGACCGCTTGACCGTGTGATAATGAGTGGAGTCACACTGAGAGGGGCAATTTTGCTGAGTGTTTGGGCAATTTTTGACAGAATAAAGTTATATAATTACTAATTCTTGACAGAGACAAACTTTTATAAACCATTGCATGATATAATTGATAATCCCATCAATTTACAAACGTAAATTGGTGGGATAATTAATTTTTTTTTTTATATTGTCATTTTGATTGTAGACACGAAGTTTTGAATGATATTTGGTATGAGCTCCTGTGGCATGGTTGGTAAGGTCGTGGACTGGAAAACTCAAAGTGTGGTAGGGTAGTGGGATCGAATCCAGGAGGGGGTTATGGGGAAGGTTTTATACTGTCTAGAAATGTTTTGATAATTTGTTTTGTTTACAAGATCATGCCATTGTATTCAAACAATATGAAATATTCATAGAATATATCATATTGTAAGAATACAATGACATGACCTTGTTTTTTTTATTTTTTTTTATGGTTTTATTTTATTATCTTCGTAGGTTTGACAGGACTTATTGAAACATATTTATTTTTGCACAATTCATTTGAGGTAAGAAAATAATTATATACACATTACTTAGGCTAATAACAAACATATATATTGATATACTAAAAAAAGAAGGCATATTACATGTAAATCTTTGAAACTTATAAACTAAATAATGAAACATACAATTATATAATGTAAAAGCTATATCACAGGGACATCTTTGGAACTTATACATTATATAATATATATGTTACATTATGAGGTAGCGTGATCAATTAGGTCAGGTCAGGTAAGGTAGGGCGCGAGTCCAGGGCAGGGCAGGGCAGGGGGCGAGTCCAGGGCAGGGCACGGGGCGAGTCCAGGGCAGGGCAGGGCAGGGGGCGACACTCAGTAATTCTTGAAGGTGTGGTAGTCCCTGAAGCAGTCACCCAAGCAGAGTCCAACTTTGCACTCGGCGCACATTGAGGTGACTCTTTTGGTGACATGGGGTTTCCTGACACTGGAGCTGCAGACGGTGCACTGCACCTGCCTGTGACGAGTGTCAATCAGCTCGGTGTTGGTTAGGTAGTGTCTTTGGACACCCACCTGGACTCGGTCAGGAACGTGATCCCCACGCCATGCCGTACGTCTGTGAGTGGTGGTGCCATACTTCTCCAGGAGTTGGTATGACACGTTGTAGACGAACTCCCGGAATTTCAGCTTCTGGTTTGGGGACATCTCCCTCTTCACCAACCACAAGTTGTAGGCGTTGAGCATCGTGATGTCAACTAGGTGGAGGAAGAGCTTGTGATACCACTTCACAGTCTTCCTCAGACACTCAACGTCTGACAGCTGACAGTCAGACTTGTCCACCAGGCGCATGTTCTTGGTATAGTCCACTACCATGTCGGGCTTGTAGATGGTCTTCCTGGTTCTGTAGTGGATTTTGCCAGAATCCATCTGGGCACCTGTGTGGATGGTGGAAAGCAGGTGGACGTCTCGTTTGTCCTTCCACTTCAGGGCTATCACTTTCCCACACTTTTCGAGCTGCTTGTATTTCTGCCCCTTTCGTCGCCTTCTTCGCACATGCCTCTCGCCGTGTTTCTGGGCCAGGTCGTCTTCAGAAGGTGTGTCACTGGAGGAGGCATCTGTAAGAGGAATGACATTCGGTGAACTTAGGCATAAACTTTCTTGTCTTTCTGACAGTCCCACATGAATCCGTTTGGTTGTCATGAAGAAACTGGCAGAGAGCAGGAGAAGTATACCAGTTGTCAGTGTAGATGATGTGGCCTTTGCCCAGGTAAGGTGCCAACATTTTCCTGACGATGGCACCTGACATGCCCATGGGGTCATTGGCAGCGGCTTTCGGTATGTCAATGTCAGTGCCTGTATACACGATCATGTCAAGCACTATTCCAGTTTCACAGTCACACAAAACGAAGAGCTTGATTCCGAACCTATGCCTTTTCAAGGGGATATACTGCTTGAAAACAAGACGTCCTTTGAAGAGCACGAGCGACTCATCAATCACCAAATTGAGGAAGGGGTAAAAGTATTTCCTATACCTCTCCAACTTCATGGTGAACACATCCCAAACTTTCTATATCCTGTCAATCCTGTTAGGATTTTCGTTGTCTGCAAAGTGCATAAATCTTAGCAGCAACAAAAATCTGTCACGAGTCATGAACTTATTGAAAGTTGGGGTGGCGATGAGAGGGTCGTGCTTCCAATAGTGTTGCAACACATGCTTCTTGCACAGAGGCATGAGGAACAACAAGGCAAAGAACGTCATGAATTCTTCCACAGTCGTATCCACCCAGCCTCGTATTCTCGCTTTTGGAGAAATGACGTCCAATCTGCCAAACACCCACCTGTAGTAGGCGTTTGTTTGGGCAACGATGTACGTCATTACCTCCATATCGAAAAAAGCGAGGAACAAGTCGCTTTCGTTCGCTTGCTCGTCACAGGGCCTGTCGTCAGTTGTACCTGACGTCCCAGGATTGAACTGGGGCACGTCAGGTACAAAATTGACCCCGTCAGACCAATCGAACGAAGGCAGCCCAGGGATCGGAATGTCGTCTGCGTCTCCTTCACCGTCTGAAATATCGCTTCCATGGTCGCGATACAGCACTGCATCATCATCACCCTCCTCTTCACTTGACAGACGCCCTTCCTCATTCTCGTCACCGACGTCGGACTCACTCCCACTGTCCACTCCCAAATCACCCCACTCTTGGTCCCGCCCTAGGGCTTCGTCGTCGAAACCCGGGCTGCCAATGCCCTGCGAATCACCATCAAACAGCAGGGCGGCATACTTTGATGGTGTCAGAGTTTTCCGGGTCACTCTAGCACGTGCGGGAGTCTTATGGACAGAGACAGCAGGGGCGGCGGCAGGGGCAGCAGTGGTGCGTGGTCTTGTGGCCCTGGAGGCAGGCAAGATGATGGTGGTGCCTGTCGCCCTTTTCTCTGTTCCTTGGGCAGGGGCAGCAGGGCCAGCAGTCGCTTTCCCTCTCCCTTTCCCCTTCCCTTTTTCTTGGGCAGGGGCAGCAGGGGCGGCAGGGGCAGCAGGGGCAGCAGGGGCAGCAGCGGCAGCCGGGCTAGGGGTGGCTGGTGGTGGTGGTGGTGGTGGTAGGGTCACTGTGGCTGGCGTACGGGTTCTCTTCCCTACGCCCGTGCCTTTAATTTTTCCTGCCCCCGTAGGTTCTGCAGCCCTAGGGCGGCCTCCTGCGTCGCTGGTACCGGTGGCAGGGGTGGCAGGGGTGGCAGTGGTGGCAGTGGTGGTGGTAGTGGTTGTTGCAGTGGCCGGGGTCGTGGTGGCAGTGTCCCGAAACACCAATGACCTCTGTACATTTGCCGTGCTTGCACGTGTTTTCCGTGCTTTGGGTGCTGGTCTTTCATCCTCAGAGCTGTAGGGCGTGTCGTACTGGTAGCTAGGATCTTTAGCAGCCACCCTCTGCCTTCCACGGCGGCTAACACCACCAGAAGGAGGGCTGGTTGTGTCATCAGGGAGCGAGCGTGAGGGACGTGTGGGCTCCATGACTAGTGCTTGGTTACTGGCGCGGTGGTGCTTGCACGAGTGCGGGGCGAGCGTGTGGCGGGGTGGTGTCGAGAGTTGACATGTAGTACTATACCCACACCAATTTTCAGCCGCCTGGCTATAAACACGCGGTTTTGGTACGCGTTCAAATGCTCTGCTCTTAAGAGTCTTCCCGCAGTCCGCCGGGGGAACTCTTAAGATTCTCCCAGCAGCTCCCGGGTTAAGAGTCTTCCCGCAGTCCGCCGGGGGAACTCTTAAGAGTCTCCCCGCAGTTCCCGGGTTAATTGGGGATCCTATGAATTAGCACAGATCATGATGACTTACCGTACATCATAATACGTGACGGGCCGACGTGGGGGGGGCAGAGCCGCAGAGACCCCCTCAACATATTTTGTGTCCCACAGTAACTTTTAACCTCAGAAGTGCGCATGGGGGTAATTAGACACCTCTGCCTGTGTGCATGAATTTGAGCTGTTTCCATCACTAAAATATTCATTTTACCATAAATAGCATTAATACTTATCCATATGCGCCTATTATAGGTTGATTATAAAGGTATTAACCTGTTACAACAATAAAACAAGTGAAAACAGCGTTTGGATGGTCAAAATCGGCGATACAGGGCGGGAGTTACATAATGTATGGGCGAGGCAACCTCCTTTCCCGCCAATTTCCCCCAAGGCTGGAGAGACACTGTCGATCGATACTCTCTCTCTCTCTCTTGCACTCGCTTGCTAACAGTGATGACAATGCCCTGCTTGCAACTCGCTAATGTTAGCACGAAAATATACCTCAGAATAAGGGAATAACAGGGAATATAGGTGATAACTGAAGGAGGGGAGGAAAGTGGGGAAGGACGGGAGGTAGAGGAGTGATATTTTGCATGGCCCAGGGGCAATTTTTTTTTTTTTTTTTTTTTTTTTTTTTTTCGATGTTAAACCCCTAAAAGTCGGCGCGCAACTTAAGTCGAGTTAAATAAAGCTGGACTATGTGGCGGCGCTCGACATAGGTCGAGTGGCAATTTCAACACGTAATGTTGCTGAGAGAGAGAGACAAGTGGTGACAGGAGAGTAGCGAGTGTATGACTGCTCCAGACCACCGCGGCGAACCTACTGACACGAATCTCACCTCCCTCCTACCTCTCTCACTCGCTATATACGGAATTGTATCGGGAAAGTGGCTAATTACATGCTTTTTGCACTCGCGTTGCACGGTTATTGCAAGAAAACTAGCCATCATAAAAGGATCGTTATGGTGTCATTCGAAAGCTCTGTTTATGCCCTTTAAGGGATAGATACTTGTTTTACGTTCTGGGTCTTATTTAGGCATGAAAATGATCACGTAAACAGCCCTATTTTGGCTAAAAACACCCCGCTGGGCGGTACATATAAATAAACCGCATAGGCCGCTCGTAAAGGGTTAAAGTTGATTTTTTTTTCTCTGACTCTTAAGAGTCTTCCCGCAGTCCGCCGGGGGAACTCTTAAGAGTCTTCCCGCAGTTCCGGGGTTAAGGGGACCGACCGGTTAATTACCCTACTTCCAGGTCTTACTATATATTTAAATGAAATTTGGCACAGGTGTATATGACCATAAAACTAGATAAACAAAAAATACATATTTTATTTTTGCTTTTTTCTTGCAATTTAGGTAAACAAAAGGTTGAAAATCATAGTACTGCAGAAAATGATAAACTCCTACAAAAATCCCCATAGCACATGTTTTATGTGATCAAACAACTCACAAAAGGTGTATCTATAGTTTCTATAAAACAAATTTGATATATTTTGTGTATTTGTTCGATTTAGGTGATTACGGATTCAGGCGAATATATTTATAGAAAATTACAACTTTGACGACATATTGTGAAACAAAAAAATGATTAGAGTAAATTTGGTTTATAGGCCTTTTAGTGTTTTTAATTACCTTTCCAATGGTATATTCACCATTCCTATAGGTCCAATAATAACTGTAAAATAACAGCCGATAGTGCGACAATATAGGTTCTGAGAAAATGGCCCTTAAAGTTGGAGAAGCATTTTTTGACTAGATAAGTTATATTTTTCTGGAGATAACTTGAGTTTTGGCATATATTACATGGCACCTGGTCCCCTCTTACTATGAAATGTCCAAAACTAGTATATCATACGATCTACTGCCCCAGAACATTTCACAATAAGATACTAAAAGGGTATCATGGGTCGCCACTCCCACTCATTGTCGCCAGGAGGTGAATGAACCTAGAATGAACCAGGATTGTAATCTCCCCCTTCATTGCTGCCCTTCTTTTTTCTCCTGACGGTGTTCCTTTGGTGGTTTGATCGTACAAAATCCTGCTGCAGGGTGATGAGATTCTGCATCTTGCTAGGTGTAGTCTCAATGCCAAGGTGCCGTGGAAAATAAGCTGCCTTGAAACCAAAGTTGTGCTCAAGCACAACAACCTGAGTCACAAACTTGACTCGGAACAGCCCAGCAAATTTATGCTTGGCCACCTTCATCCATAGCTTTGAGTGGAGGCTCTCGTTGGGGTTTTGGGTCCGTCCTTTCATGCACTTCTTCAGGAGTTCGTCTGATGTAAGGTCTTTGTACACAGCAGTGATGTGCTTCAGACATGCAGGTGGAATCTGCGAGAGGTAGCCAGGCTTGTCACTGTGCTTCCTGACTGGTTTCACCCCGGCTTCACCCCTCCTGTAGAAGCACCAGGAGTCAGCACCTGCAGGGCACAACGCATGGCATGGTTTTTTATCAGTGGAGATTGCGTGCCTGTATGAGGCCAAAATATTCAGCCTCATTTCACTGGTGGAAGAGTAGGGTTTGTGAGGGTCTCCACGGACTGCCATGCCATGGTAGCTGGTCAAGTGATTTATGGCGTTTTCCGTCAGCATTCCCTTTCCTCCCAGCAAACTCCGTCGTTGCTCCTTGCCCGTCTTGGTTGTGATGGTGGTGGTCACATCTTTTTTCAAGTTTCTTAGACGAGTTCCCATGCGCTTGCTCACATGGTTCACACACTCCTCCTTCCCGACAGGGACATCGTATGGATTTATCTGCTGTATGGCCAGGTAGGTGCTGGAATCACCATCACCGACGAATCTAGTGTACCTGAAGCCAAGCTGGGTACTCCGACTCCAAATACGACGTGCTGCTTCTGTTTCCATTGATGTAGCTTTCCCTGCAAAGTTTTTGTGGCAGAAGGGGGCATGTTTCCTCTTTATCTCAGGTGTCACTTGAGTATTCTCCCGTTTGGAGCAAATCTGGCAGAAGTTGGAGATCACCTCAAAGTCCAAGATGAAGCCAGTGTCAACCTCGATGACAAATCCAACACCAATGTGGTATTGGTGGCCCCTTGTCATCCAGGTGCCGTCGAATGACACAGTCACATCGGGTATATTTGTCTGGGGCTCAGGAAAGATGTCACTCTTTTCATACTGGCTGATAACAGATGACTTTACATGTGCCATGAGAGGCTGGAATTTGTGGTTCATTTCGGTGTAAAGTAACCTGCAAATTCGTGTGAATTTCCCGTGGCTTTGTGGTGAAAAACCGAGAGTTGACACAATTCTGTTCATTCCTGAGAGACTAATATTGTTATTTATAGCTTCGTAGACTGCCTTCACATTATTTTCATAATGTCTCGTTTTGTTCCCTCTACTGTACATAACTCTTTTGTCACCAACAACGAGCTTAGTGCCACAGGTTAGGCATTTGATAGTCAAGCAACAGCTAACACATTCTGCACTAGTACTAATTGACAAGGGCTTGTCACAGAAGTGAGAGGAGGCGAGTTTTATTATATCACTAATGTCAGCGAGTGTTAGAATAACTCAAAAGCTGTCATCACTCACAGTTACCGGAAAAACGCCTTGAAGCAACTTTGTCCTCACGTCATAATTTGTAGACACCTTCAGCAATACTTCTTCAGGTGTGGGGGGTTGTGCGAGAGCCCGGGGTGGTGTGTGTGGGAGAGGTGGTGGTGGTGTGGGTGGAAGAGGCAGTGGTGGTGTGGGTGGTAGTGAGGGAGCAGCTCCCGCGACCTGCAAGCGTAGACCCGCCAAAATTGCTCTGGCTTTTCGGGCATTCATCATCTTTCTTTGACATTGATACTTCCTCTGAGCCATCTTGGGAGATTGGCAAAGGTCTAAGGAAGACGCTCATATGCAAAGTATTCGATAAATATGTGTAGAAGCGATCAAAATCAGGCTTGGAAGGTGGTGACTGGGAGCGCCAGGCAACAAAGGCCTACTCACTGTGCTGCTCGCTTCTCAACTAAGTACTGTTGATAGTAGGGTAAGGCTTACCGCTCACGGGTGTGTGTAAGGGGTTGCCAGATACTGTAATATGTGATATATACACAGCACACCACATTAGCTGAATATACATAGTTTTACATATATTTTTCGGTTAGGAGGCGTAGTATACGTGCGGTGTTCGCACTGTGCTATGACAGTGCCCAGAAGGCTCGCAAAAGTTTTACAAAACGTTAAAAAAAAACGATTTCCGAGAATTATTCGGCATTAGGATTTTACAGGCCGACAGAGGGATGTTGGGTGGAGACATTTCAGGTGGAAACAGAATTTTGAAGAATCGGTAATTTTTCAGTCATATTAACCGGTCGGTCCCCTTAACCCGGGAACTGCGGGGAGACTCTTAAGAGTTCCCCCGGCGGACTGCGGGGAGACTCTTAAGAGTGAGTGAAAAAAAAAATCAACTTTGACATCGAATTTTTTTTTTTTTTTTTTATTTTTTTTTTTATTTTTTTTTTTGGCCCCTGGGCCATGCAAAATCTCAGTCCTCTACCTCCCCTCCTTCCCCACTTTCCTCCTCTCCTTCAGTTATCACCTATTTTCCCTGTTATTCCCTTATTCTGAGGTATATTTTCGTGCTAACATTAGCGAGTTGCAAGCAGGGTGTTGTCATCACTGATGGCAAGCGAGTGCAAGAGAGAGAGAGAGAGTATCGATCGACTGTGTCTCAGTGGCCTTGGGGGAAATTGGCGGGAAAGCAGCTTGCCTCACCCATACATTATACAACTCGCGGGCTATATCTCCGATTTTGACCATCCAAACGCTGTTTTCACTCGTTTTATTGTAGTTTCAGGTTAATACCTTTATAATCAACCCATAATAGGCGTATATGGATAAGTATTAATGCTATTAATGGCACAATGAATATTTTAGTGACGGAAACACCTCAAATACGTCAGCACAGGGCGACGTTTCCAATTACCCCCATGCGCACTTGTTAGGTTAATGGGATGGATGTAGTTACCGGGTGTACGGTCGTCATGTTTACATAGGGCGATCGCTGCGGTTAACTTCGTGTCTATTTTGACGGCGATTTTTTTGGCATATTTAATTTTATTCACTTCCTTTTATATTTAGGCTATAATCTAGCTTTGGCACGACAATAACCCTAACCCAGTCTTTCTTAAAGATTCTTCTAATCTTCCAGTAGCCTATAGCCTAATTTAGGTAATTTTTAAAGGCACACAATTAAATGGTTGGTATTTTAAACGACACTACTGCAGCATTATGAGAACAATTTATTAGAGATAATAGGCAACAATAGATTCGCCATATTTTTATCCATATGCTATAGTCCGCATGGAGGATTTTCGTTATCGACAAATTGAAAAAATTCCCACTTCACAGACAAAATAGACATATACACCAAAAATAGGGGTGTGGGGGTGGCAGCCCCCACCCATAATAGCCTACTGTAATAGGTTAGGTAAGGTTGTTAGGTTAGGCTAGGCTAATGTCCTTTCAAAGGGGTATAGGCCTAGTAAACACTAGGATAGCCTATACCTGGTCAAGGGTAAGTCCTGCTGTAGTCAACTTGAATGCTACCTTAAATTGTAATATTAGACTAGGCCTAGCCTATAGATAAAATAACCTAGCCTACTTATTTATTGTAGCCTATAATATAGGCCTAGCCGGGTAGAATGTAGAGTTCGGGCGTACCGCCACCATTGTTTACACTGCGCAGAGCGGCGACGGAAGCTTACCATCATGTTCCCGTCCATTTTGAATGCCGTTGGATACGATAATATGATGAGGGGGGCAAACACCCCCCCATGACATATTGTCATAATCATATTATTTGCCAGCAGGGGGCAAATAGGCCTAACCCAAAAAAAATCGTCGTCAAAAACTCAAAATAAACGCGAACTAACTGCGGCGATCGACCATGTAAACATGACGGCAGCGGCGGCGGTGGACGCTTGCGATCAAGTTCCCGTCTATTTTGACTGCCATTGGATACAATAATATGTTGAGGGGAGGGCTTTGCGGCAATTTTTTTGGTTGTTTGCCCCCTACTGGCAATATATATGATGATGACAACACGTCATGGGGGCAAAGCCCCCCCTCAACATATTATTGTATCCAATGGCATTCAAAATAGACGGGAACATTATCGCAAGTGTCCGACGCCGACACCTCCGCCATCATGTTTACATATGTCGATCACCGTGGTTAAAGGCTGGTTCACACATAGCCGAGTCGGTGCGCGAGTTCAACACGAGTCACACTTGTCGATTATCGCCGTCGCTGGAGGCTGAGTCAGCCGCGAGTAGCAATTGCTCCCGAGTCAAGGAGAGTGTAACACGAGTTAACTCGAGTCAATACGAGTCAACACGTGTTCATGCAAGAGTCTGTACGAGTAACTGAGAGTCAAAACGAGTGTATCACGAACCCAACACGAGTGTCAAAAATTTTAAAAATAATGGCCACATTCCCGGGCACGTAAACAAAGAGTATGGACGAGTCTAACACGAGTCAAAGCGATTGTTACACGGATCAACACGATTGTTATACAGATCAACACGAAAGACAACGCATTGACTCTCGTTGGATCTCTGTTGCACACGTGTTGACTCGTGTTACATCCGTGTAAACTCTCGTTGATTCGTCCTACATTTTTGAAATAACGGTATTTCAAATGACACTTGCTTTTTCGTGTTACACTCGTGTATACTCTTGTTTACTCGTGTTTTCACTCGTGTTTGAATCGTGTAAACTCTGGCATCATGGGGGCACCAAATTTTGGCACTCACATTCATGCTTTCTACTCTTGTTGATACGTGTTGCATGTGTGTTACATACATGTTGTTACAAAGGAGTACAAAGGAAATCAAGCAACAATAGATCTAGTGACCCTTCTAGGTTGCTTGTCCTCCAAAACACTGAGGATCAAGTATCCAAACAGTGGTTTAGAGTGGGTAAGGGAACATTGGAAAGGGAATTACTGCCCTGGAACTAATGTCCGTGGCAGGATTAGGATGTTAGTAGGGGACAGATGGGTTAGTAACTGAGGGGGGGTAAAATAAAGTTATTCATTTACAAACGCAGTCAGTCGCGGGTTTGATGCGAGATATTTGTCTAGGCGGAGTTTAAATGAATCAACGGTGATGCAGTCTATAACGTTTCGGGGAAGCCCATTCCACAAGTTGACAACTCGATTGAAGAAGAAATTCTTAGATTCGTGTGAGTTAAAAGATTTACCAATAATTTTGCAACCGTTTCCCCGCGTGTAATTAGATTGGTCGATAGTGAAGTACTTACTACAGTCCATATTGTCGATGCCTTTGATGATTTTGAACACTTGAATTAAGTCACCTCTTACTCTGCGCTGGGTTAAAGGAAATAGATTTAATTCTCTAAGACGCTCTTCGTATGGTTTGTTCTATAGGCTAGGTATCATTTTGGTAACTCTACGTTGAACTCGTTCTAGCTTGTTTATATCTTTTTGGTAATAAGGGCACCAGGATTGAACGCAGTATTCCAGAAGAGGGTGGACTAAGGAATTGTAATTGATAACTTCTTTGGATTTATGCTCAAATGACCTGCCTATAAAGCCAATTATTTTGTTTGCCTTCTTAACAACTTCTGAACATTGTTGACTCGGTTTTAGGTTACTCGATATTGTTACTCCCAGATCGGTTTCTCTGTTTACATTCTTAAGCTGAGTGCCATTCATCAAATAGTTTGCTTTCTCATTTAGGTATCCGATATGTAGTACTTTACATTCATCCGCATTGAAACTCATTTGCCAAATTTGGGCCCAACATGACAATTTATCTAGATTGTGTTGCATGTCGTCAACTTGTTCTTTTGAGAGTACGCTATTTGCAATTTTTGTATCGTCAGCAAATTTTGAGATTGTACAGGTGAGACCCTAATCTATGTCGTTGATGTAAATTAGAAAGAGAATGGGACCTAGTACCGATCACTGGGGTACCCCGCTACTTACATTGGTCCATTTAGATGCCTTACCGTTTATGACTACTCTTTGCTTTCTGTCGCTGAGCCAATTTTCTATCCATTTCAACACACCGTCTTGTATTCCATGCGCTTTTAGTTTTAGCAGTAAACGTTTGTGGGGAACTTTGTCAAAGGCCTTTTGAAAATCAAGGTATATAATATCTACAGCTTTACTCTCATCGTAGAGGTTGAGGATATCGTGGAAGAAGTCTAAGAGGTTTGTTAAACAGGAACGTTTTTTACGAAAGCCGTGTTGAGTATCTTTAAGTATGTTATTTTCCTCTAAGTGATTTACGAGTCTGTCTCGTATGACCGTTTCTAGCATTTTACATACAACTGAGGTTAAGCTAATTGGACGATAGTTACTTGGTAGGGATTTGCTGCCTTTTTTGAATGTCGGTGTTATGTTGGCTAGCTTCCACTGATCAGGCATAGTTCCAGACTGCAAGGATTTATTGAATAGTAATGTCAGTGGTTTGGAGAGCTCATCCTTAGCTTCCTTTAGAACTCTAGGCGAGATTGTATCAGGTCCAGGCATTTTATTTACCTTGAGTTTATCTAAACAATTCAATACTTCTCTCTCTGTAACGGTGATATTGCTTAGAACATCTGAATTATCAATCTGAATCGGCGATGGTGTAGGGATATCACTGAGGTCTTCTGTTGTAAAAACTGATGCAAAGAAGGTATTGAGGGCATTACTCATTTGTACTTCGTCTTTGGTGTATTCTCCATTTTCATCGACTAACGGTCCAACAGTTGAAGTAACTACTTTTTTCTTTCTGATATAACTATAGAATTCTTTCGGGTTTGTTTTACTTTGATTCGCAATATGTAACTCTAAGGTCTTTTTACTTTGCTTAATTAACTTTTTGGCTTTGCGTCGTAGCTCTACAAATTTCACCCGTTCTTCGTCATTTTGTGAGGATTTTAATCTATCATTAGCAAATTTTTTAGCAAGCAGGCAGTTTGAAATATCTTTATTCCACCCTTTGGGCATTTTATTATGGCCTGGACGCCGTATTTTCGATGGTATGCAGTCTTGCACTGCTTTTAGGTAAGTGGTTTCGAATAACTTCCAAGATGTATTTATGTCGTTATTGTTAATTAAAAAGCTCCAGTCAGTTTCTTTAAACATAGCTCTAAGTTTATGGAAGTTTGCTTTCTTGAAATTAGGGACTTTTTCGATGGTACTATTTGGGTCGTTACTAGTAAACTTTAAAGTGAAAGTTATCGTACGATGGTCGCTGTTACTGAATTCATCACCAACATTCAAATTCTCTATTAATTCTTCTTTTGTTGCAAGTACAATGTCAAGAACGTTATTACCACGGGTCGGCGTTCGAACAAATTGATAAAGCGAACTCTCTTACAAGTTCGTATACAAGTCATGTCCGGAGTGTGAAGTAAGAGTATTGCCCCACTTGGTCACAGGTAAATTAAAGTCGTCAAAAATTACGGTATCTTGTGAGTTACTTACATCTGCAATTTGTTCGTAAATTTCTCGGTCAGTTTGCACTGATTGAGCTGGAGGTCTGTATAATAACGCAAGTATTATTTTTGTACCTTTATTATTCTTTATTAGCACAAAAGATGTGTCGACATTCACAATTTGAGGTTTTGACAAGAGGGTAGGGTTAAGACTTTCTTTGATATAAAGTAAAACGCCTCCTCCATTTCGATTTATTCGGCTTTTCTCAAACATTACATAACCGGGAAGTGAATACTCTGCTAAAAAGTCTATCTTCTGTATTGAGCCAAGATTCTGTTATGCCAATCACATCATAATTTTCTGTAAACACTAGCTCCTCTAAATCTGAAAATTTATTGCGTATGCTACGAGCGTTTGCATAGAAAACCTTTAAATTTGTTATTTTAGAACTCTCGGAACACTCTTTAATAATATTTTTGGTTCTTGTCGGATCTACATTTATGTTCATGGCTGTCCTCGGTCCTCGCTGTCTTCGGTCCTTATCCCTGGTGGTCCTCGTTTGCCTCTGTTTTTTGCTTGGCGTTGGATGATTTATGTCACTGCTGCTTCTTCTCGGATGGCGTTTTTTGATCCATGGCTGCGGACTGCTTCGTGTAGGAGACGACCCATGCGTGCTGAACCCACAGGGTTTAGATTAGTGCCATCCTTGCGGAACAGAGTAGGCTGGTTGTAGAAGTTGTCCCAGAGGTTGATGAATTCAACTTCTTCCCTCAGACACAAATATTTTAGTCGGCTATTTGTGCTGAAGGCCTTGTCGTAGAATTTGTCAGGTGCGTCGATCTTGGGGAAAATGCCTGAGATGATGATATTCCTTGACTTGTTTTTGTAGTGCTGGATCATCTTGCGATATTTCTCCATCAACTCTTCGGATCTGGTGCGCATGACGTCATTTGAACCAGCATGGATGACAAAAAGGGTATTTTCATTTGCATCTTTTGTGGTATCTTCGAAGGCTTCCACAATGTCGTCCAGTCCAGCTGCTGGGATGCAAAATCTTTTTCGTCGATTTGGGACTCTGTCGCAGAACTCTTCGACCTGTCCTCGTAGGATGGAATCCCCAACGAGCCTGGTCTCTTCTGGTTCGTCTTCCATCTCTACCAATATCTCGAATCTGTTTGACATTGTGACTGGTAGATGAGACCTTTTCTGCGTTGGCCGTGCACCGTTCCTCACTGGTGTAAATCCAGAAACCTGTGGTGGCGGGTCTCTGCGTACAGGTCGGGGAGAGGAGTGGTTAGAACGTGGGCGAGGGGTTGGTACTGTTTGTGCTAGCAGGCTTCTTGCACGAGGAGTGGGGGAGAGACTAAGGTGAACAGGCCGGCTATCCTGGTTTGATGTCGGCTCAGGTTCGTCAGAAGCATCTGCTGCAGGTGTTGGATTGTTGGCAGATGACGTTGGGGCGGTGGTGGATGCTGGAGTTGAAACAATTGGAGTTAGTGATACTCCAACGTTGAGTGTTACAACTCTTGGAGTGATTCCAGCTTCCTGGTGAGGGCGTTGATCTTGTTGTGGGCTTCATCCAATTTTCCTGTCAAATCCTCTCGTTGCTGGCAGAGTCGGCAGACTTGTGGATCGGCAGGAGCAAACATGGAAGCACCAAACCTACCGGCGCAGTTCGTACAGGCACGAGGCATGGTGATGATCACTTTCTTCAGATCACTTCACTCACTTAAAAACACTTAACTCACTTTAAAAACACTAAACTCACTTTAAAAACACTTATCTCACTTTAAAAACACTTCAATCCCTTCAGGTCACTTCACTTACTTAAATAGGCCTAACCGAAAAAAAATTGAAATACGCACAAATAGGTTATCAGCGGTGATAGCCTAACCGAAAATTAAAACAAAACAAAATTAAATTTGAATACGCAGTGATAGCCGAACCGAAAACAATTTTATTTTTATTTAAACAGAAATAGGCCACCAGGGGTTATAGCCTATCCTAACCGAAAACAAAAATTATGAAATACCGGTACGCAGAAATAGGCCACCAGCGGTGATAGCCTAACTGAAAATTTAAAAATTGAAGTACGCAGAAATAGGCCACCAGGGATGATAGCCTAGACTAACCGAAAACAAAAATAACCGAAAACAAAAATTATGAAATACCGGTACGCAGAAATAGGCCACCAGCGGTGATAGCCTAACTGAGAATTTAAAAATTGAAGTACGCAGAAATAGGCCACCAGGGATGATAGCCTAGACTAACCGAAAACAAAAATAACCAAAAACAAAAAGTATGAAATATGCAGAAGTAGGCTACCAGGCGTGATAACCTACCTAAAAAAGCAAAACAAATATATATATATATATATAATAGAATATGTAACTAAATATACAATTCACCAAATAGAGATTATATAAGAATAAAGTGTAACTGCACACAAGGGGTTAATATACTGTATCAACAGATGGCCCTGGTGTCACTGTAGGCTAGTCAAGCAGGATTATATTTAGATAAACAAAGTTATCAGTCAAAGGTTACTACAAGATCATGCAAGCAACAACTAAAATTACAGATATATATATAGCTACAGTAGGATACTGAATACGATAACTACTAGAATTAATAAGAAGATACAAAGCTAGGTCGATTAGAGGTGCACGTGCGTCGTCTGCTACAAGCTAGGATAACAAATGTAAACAACAATGATTATCAGTCAGAAAAGCAATAAAATAACATGCACGGCAACTACAGAACTATGTGGAGGTTAATTAAACAAGCACTTAATTACTGTTCATGCAATGAATAAAGGCAATAGGGATATGAAATACTCAAATTAGGATCAAGTTTTCTCAGTGGCGATGCGGAGCTGTTGGCGGTGCTAAAGCCGGCGGGTGATGCGTGTAGACACGTGTTGCTTCGTCAACGTCGAAATGATGATGAAAAGCAACGAATCACCAAAGAGTGTTACACGGGTTTACACGAGTCAACACGAGTTAACACGAATAACGAAGAGTTATTCAGAGTCAAACACGAGTTAACACGTATGTACACGAGTCTACACGTATTTAGGCCACACTCGTGGGTACTCGCCACGGGGCCCAAAAATTTCATGCATGCATGAAATTTTTGGGCCCCGTGGCGAGTACCCACGAGTGTGTCGAGTAAACAAAGAGTATACACGAGCGTAGCACGAGTCTATTTGAGTGTTGAGGAGTATCGACGAGTCATTGCTGAATAGCAAAATTTCATCACTCTTGTTGGACTCGCGCACCGACTCGGCTATGTGTGAACCAGCCTTTAGTTCGCATCTATTTTGAAGGCGTTTTTTTCGGTTATTTGCCTCCTGCTGGCAATATATATGATGATGACAATATGTCATGGGGGGGGGGGGGGTGACCCCCCTCAACCTATTATTGTATCCAAAAGCAGTCAAATAGACGGGAAGATGATGGCCAGCGTCCGCCGCCGCTCCACGTAGTGTAAACAAGGCTGGCGGTACACCCGAACTCTACATTCTACCCCACTAATTTTCCAACTAGCATAACCGATGATTATCAATGATCATTCCCAGTCAGAAACGTCCATGCTTCCCTCCCATAAGTCAATGTCGGGATTACCACACTGTCATGCAAGGACTTCTTTACTTCCATGCTGACCACCCTATTTCTTCTTACTGCTTTCAGAGTTCCTACAACGCTCTTCTCCTGTTACACTTTCTCCCACACTTCTTCATCCATAGGCCTTCTCACATCTTTACTCAACACACTGCCCAAATACTTAAATGAGCTGACATTCTTCATAGCCGTTCAACCTCACTTCACACTCTATGGTTGCACCCCTTTCAAAGGCCATAATATTGCTCTTCCTAGCATTTACCTCCAGATTCCGTTTTTCACACACTGTTCCAAACATATTTACCTGACCCTGCAACTCCCATTCACTATCGCTCATCAGAACTGTGTTGTCAGCAAAAGTAGTACCGGTACTGTACTGTTGAGGCAACTTCCACTCGTTTCCTTCCCTTATCAGCGGTACACCTACATCCGCTGCTCTTCCTTGTATTTCTTTCATGACTCCATCCATATACTGTACTGGTATATATTGAACAACCATGGGGACATCACACACACCCTTGGTTTGAGTTTAACCCAACATTCAGATTAAAGAACTCGCTCTGTTAATTATCCACACATACTGACACCTTTGCACCCTCATACATGCTCTTCATTGCTTTCAGCAACTTGCCATCTACTCCGTATATTCTCAGTACCGGTACTTTCCACATACCTTCTCTATCAATTCTGTCATAGGCCTTCTCCAACTCCATAAATGCAGCATACAACTTTTGTCGCTTCTCCAGATATTTCTCCACAACACATTTCCGGGCAAAAATCTGAGCTACACATCCTCTTCCCTTCCTAAGATGACTACAGTATGCTAACCGTTTCCCCAGCAATACTGACTGAAAATGCCCAAATATATTGCATGTCCGCTTCAGATTTATCTAAAATATGTAAAATTACACCAAATACCACTACAGTAGCACTGAAATCAATAAAACTCACTAACAGGATATATAAATGGAAGAAATACTCCAAAAGATTAATATGTTAACCCTTTACCCAGCAATCCTGACTAAAATGCCTGAAAATGCATGTGTTCTTCAGATTTATACATACATACGTACATAACATTTTAAGACTGAGTGCTCCACACAGATGTGCAGTTTCAGTCTCTTTTCCTAATGGTGGCGTTCCAGGCAACCCTGTTAACCCTTAATTAGCGGCGAGCAACATAAGTCGAGTTAAATAAAGCTGGACTATGTGGCGGCGCTCGACATAACTCGAGTGGCAATTTCAGCACGTAATGTGGCTGAGAGAGAGAGACAAGTGGTGGCAGGAGACTAGCGAGCGTATGACTGCTCCAGACCACCGCGGCGAACCTACTGACACAAATCTCAGCTCCCTCCTCCCTCTCTCACTCGCTACATACTCAATTATGTACCGAAAGTACCGAATTACCTGCTTTTTGCACTCGCGTTGCACGGTTATTGCAAGAAAACTATCCATCATACAAGGATCGTTATGGTGTCATTCGAAAGCTCTGTTTATGCCCTTTCAGGGATAGGTACTTGTTTTACGTTCTGGGTCTTATTTAGGCATGAAAATGATCACGTAAACAGCCCTATTTTGGCTAAAAACACCCCGCTGTGCGGTACATATAAATAAACCGCATAGGCAGCTCGTAAGGTGTTAAGGGATGCTTTACTTGTCAAGTTTTTGGATTTGAGATCGGCACGTATAGTCCGATCCCAGGTCTTACTCGGTCCACCCCTTGGTGCAGCTCCCTCCACAATCGCAGACCTGCATATTTTCACCCAATTTTGTTCATCCATTCTCTCCACATGTCCATACCATCCCAGTTTACTTGTACGCATCTCCTCGCTAATACTCTTTATACCTAAACGTCTCTTCAGCTCATCATTTGTTATTCTGTTGACATCCTTTATCTGAAATATGTAAAATTACACCAATTACCAACTACATTACCAAATTTTTTAATGAAGTACACCAACAGGATAAAGAAAATGTAAGAAATAGCCCTACAGATGAATTTATCTATCTATCTATTGACGGACGCCTTGATCCCCGAAGGATTGGCCACGAACGAAACACCCCTATGCACCTCTTTCCCCAGTCAGTCGACGCCCCTCCTCCCATCCAGCACCGCTTTCACGCATATATTTCTTAACTCCATCCTTCCACCTCTCCCTCTGTCCTTCCACCTCACTCGTACACTCTCTTAGTCATTCTCTCGCTTCCCATACGTTCCACATGGCCGAACCATCTCAAGGTGTTCTTTTTCGCACTTTCCAGTACATTCACACCACACCTCTCTCGTACTTCCTCATTCGTCTGTCTATCCCTCCATGTAACTCTGCACACACTTCTCAAGTAACTCATTTCCATCCCTTTCACTCTTGGTTTGAATCTCTCCAACAACTTCCATGCTTCGCTTCCGTAAGTCAGTGTCGGGATTACCACACTGTCATGCAAGGACTTCTTCAGTTCCATGCTGACCACCCTATTTCATGTTACTGCTTTCAGCATTCCTACAACCCTCTTCCCCTGTTGCACCCTCTCCCACACTTCTTCATTCATACTCCCATCTTTACTCTGTACACTGCCAAGATACTTAAATGAGCTGACAATCTCCATAGCCTGACCGTTCAACTTCACCTCACACTCTGTGGCTTCACCCCTTTCGAAGACCATAACCTTGCTCTTCCCCGCATTTACCTTCAGATTCCATTTTTCGCACACTGTTCCAAACATATTTACCAGACCCTGCAACTCCCATTCATATCGTCAGCAAACAGCAGTACACAAACATCCACTGCTCTTCCTTGAATTTCTTTTATGACTCCATCCATATACTGTATATATAGAACAACCATCGGGACATCACACACCCTTGCTTTACCAAACATTCAGATCAAAGAACTCCCTCTGTTCATTCTTCACACGTACTGATACGTTTGCACTCTCATACATACTCTTCACTGCTTTCAGCAACTTGCCATCTACTCCATATATTCTCAGGACTTTCCACATACCTTCTCTATCAACTCTGTCATTCCACTCGTTGCCTTCCCTTATTAGTGGTACACCAACATCCACTGCTCATCCTTGCATTTCTTTTATGACTCCATCCATATACAGTACAGTATATATTGAACAACCACGGGGACATCACATACCCTTTCTTTAACCCAAAATTCAGATCAAAGAACTCGCTCTGTTCATTCTCAACACATACTGACACCTTTGCACCCTCATACATGCTTTTCACTGCTTTCAGCAACTTGCTATCTGCTCCGTATATTTCAAGTACTTTCTACATACCGGTACCTTCTCTATCAACTCTGTCATAGGCCTTCTCCAAGTCCATGAAAGCAGCATACAACTTTTGTCCCTTCTCAAGATATTTCTCCACAACATATTTCAGGGCAAAGATCTGAGCTACACATCCTCTTCCCTTCCTATGATGAATACTGTATGTTAACCGTTTCCCCAGCAATACTGACTGAAAATGCCCAAATATATTGCATGTGCTCTTCTGATTTATCTAAAATATGTAAAATTATACCAAATACCAACTACATTAGCACAAAACTCAATCAATCACAGAAACAGGATAAAAACATAGAATAAATACCCCAAAAGATGAATACGTTAACCCTTTCCCCAGCAATACTTACTGAACATGCACAAATAAATTGCATGTGCTCTTCAGATTTAGCTGAAATATGTAAAATTACACCAAATACTAACTACATTAGCACAAAAATCAATCAAGCACTTTAACCATTTGGCGCACCTATAGTTTCCAATCAAAGTTTTTCCCACTCCAAAAGTATATCTCAGCTCACTCAGAGCCAGTTTTGTGCCCGGCGATAATTTGTTTCTGTGACGTTTTTATCCACCAAAAAATCCTTGTATTTGAATTAATGAGGTACCATCGGCTATGTTATTGATTGAACTTGAAGATAAGCGAATAAAAACATAGAATAAATACAAAACAACCACATTGGGGCACTCCGAAATAAGAATTGTAAAAAATAAATGAAATACCTTATTTACAACTCGCGCTAGCTCAAAATTTTGCCCACACCATTTTTTGATTTGCATACATATATGGAAGCGGAATTTAATGAGGATTCCACTGGTAACTTCAGAATTACTATAAACCAAATAGTTACTGAGATACACGAATAAACGTGAAAGTATCGAAACACAGACTGAGCTGTACTCTGCTCCCTTCCCAGCCAGCCGTGAGTAAAGCGTTAAACTGAGGGAGTTGCCAATTGTACCCATTGAACTACACGTAATACTTAATATCTATGCCAAATATGACACGAGTCAGACGAAAACTTAATTTTTGGCGAATATTTTTACGTTTAATGACTCTTAACGAGTCATCGTGCACCTAGGAAAAAAATACTTAATGACTCTGAACGAGTCATCGTGCGCCAAAGGGTTAACAGGATAAATAAAATGGAAGAAATAGCCCAAAAATGAATTTATCTATAACCTACCGGTATATATTGCCGGACACCTTGATCCCCGAAGGGGTGACCATGAACGAAACGCCTGCGTATTTCAAGCTCGCTTGAGTTATCACTCGATCGTCTTTTAGAGCTTTTTGGCCCAGGGTAATTACCACACCATCGCGTCATAAGGAGTTTGAGGGGGTTAAATTGCTAGATACATAGAGGAAGAGGAATGCCAAGTAAAGCTAAACAAAAATATAAAGATATTTTTAACATGAGGTTGCTTATAATAATTTGTACCTCTGCAGTTTCTCCATGGCTAACGAAAAAGGTCACATTCCTAAGAAGCCCCAACCAAAGAGGCCAAGCTTCTGTACAGAAAAAATGCCACACCATTACCCTTATGGTGACCCTATCAAATAATCAAAACAACCACACTTCTTAACCCAATTCCCGCGGGGCCCCTCATATGACGGAGACGATTTTCTGGCTATTTTGTAGCCTGTGAGCCAGGCCAGCTTTTGCAAGCAGCACGGATGGACGTCAGCCGGAGCCTACAGGCCCCGCCACGACACTGAGGTTTGTGTGAGAGAGAGCTCACTTATGTGCAGCGTCACACATAGCGAAAACAGAAAATAATTGGTAATTTTTAGCGATTTCGCCTATCGGATTTGGTAATTTTTAGCAATTTTGCCCTTCGTTTGCAAGATCCTTACAAGAAAACCAGACGTCGTACAGGGATGATTCAGGAGTAATTTGAAAGCTATTACCGTACTTTCACGAATACATAATTGTATTACGCTCTGGCTGTTGCTTATGCATGAAAATGAGCAGGGAATGAAGGCAATTTCGGGCAATTATGCCTACTCGTACAGGATTAATAGCTTTAACCAAAATGGTCACACTCCTTAATGGTCTAAGTGGCCATAGCCAAAATGACTACACTATATTCCTTCTGTACTTTCTCCATGCCCGATAACATACATGATATTTTGATATATGTGGCACAGCCCTTGTATCCAACACAATACCCCGCGTGCAACCCTGCTCGAACCCCGCACAACGTTGCTTGCAACTTTAATTATTATTAGGGGTTCGTCCCCTACGGGGAACCCCTATTGTAATCATTAAACCTGGAATTTCATCCAAATGTTTCTTACGCGCCGGTTTCGACGCAATAACTCCAGAACCGCTTTTTGGATCGGGATCAAACTTTCACAAGAGGTGCGTTTTTGTATTGGGCAACTTTTGATATGCTAAACATCCGGCATGGTGGCCAAACAGGTCCGTGGCAGCCGATTTCCCGAAAAACTTGACGCTTAAATACCGTGCCTCCCACTCACAGGAAACAACTGGGCTTTGGCATACGCACTCCCCTACTAATGCTCCGCAAATTTTATAGAGAAGGTTTTGCTTTTGCACGTGGGTTTTTTTCCGGCAATCTTGAAAAAACCTCGAATTCCACTTAAAATTCCACATCTTGAAAACTACGCCGATGATCAGAGCCATGCTTGCGTAGTTGGGTGAGGCTCGCGATTCCGAACGTTTTGATACCAAAAAAATATAAATGGGTGGAATAGTTTGGCCGCAGCATTGAAAACTGTCTATTCTTAAATTACTTTAAAACCGAATTCGCTACCACACACAAAGTTTACCGTCTACAGTCTATAGGCTTCCACGCATCCCCCAGTTTTGCTTAATAACATAATCTCTTTATTATTCAGTCCTAACTTTTGTTTTTTTATTTAACTCTCTCAAAACCGTTCGAGTCCCTACGAATTCCAGCAATTATTTAGCCAACCTACCTATACATACCTACCCTACCAAATAATAATGATAAATTCAAATTTATTTTTGGTGAATGACAGAGTATTGGCTAAGGTTTTTAACAATTACTCCCTTTGCCAAATGCTTAGTTTAATAACAATGATATGGACCTTTAAAGTTTTGGCAATTGCCCGTGTGACTCATATTTTAACCCTCCTAAAGTGTTACCACGAAATACCGCTAGATCCTTTCTCAAAAGTCTCTAGCATGTTGCTACATAGCCAAACAATGTTAGGATAATGCTGCAATTTCTAAAGAGTTTTGGTTTGTTTGTTTTGCAAATTTTACAATGTAGTATGACTAGAATGTCTGAAATTTTCAAATTATCCCTAGTAAATGTCTCTAGATATAAAAGAAATGGCTGCTAGATTGAAGTAAATAGCTCTACATTTAGCGGTAATATGTAGCTTTACAACTGGCACCACTGCAACCACCACCCAGTATGTCTCCACAAAATACCGCTAGATCCTTTCTCAAAAGTCGCTAGCATGTTGCTACATAGTCAAACAATGTTAGAATAATGCTGCAATTTCTAAAGAGTTTTGGTTTGTTTGTTTTGCAAATTTTACAATGTAATATGACTAGAATGTCTGACATTTTTAAATTATCCCTAGTAAATCTCTCTAGATATGAAAAAATGGCTCTACATCTAGCGGTAATATGTAGCGATACAACTGGCAACACTGCCTACAGTAAGTGTTACCCCAAAACACCGCTAGATCCTTTCTCAAAAGTCGCTAGCACGTTGCTACATAGTCAAACAATGGTAGAATAATGCTGCAATTCCTAAAGAGTTTTGATTTGTTTGTTTTGCAAATTTTACAATGTAATATAACTAGAATGTCTGAAATTTTCAAATTATCCCGAGGAAATGTCTCTAGATATGAAAAAATGGCTACTAAACTGAAGTAAATATAGCTCTACATCTAGCGGTAATATGTAGCGGTACAACTGGCAACACTGCCTACAACTACCCTCTCATCAAAAATGATTATGCTCTGCTGAGGTTTGTATTTGCTTATCTTATCCTGTGTATAAATGTAACCCTTACACATGTTTCTATTAAATAATGACATTAAACAGGATTCATGATTTAAATACAAGGCTAGATATTTATCGGAAGTACATATTTACCTTCGGAAAGCTAAAATATAATGTTTACACATATGGGATAGGGAGGAGGGAGGGAGGTATAAGGGGTGGACCGATGGAAGGGAAGAGAACCCCGATATACGAGATACATAGCTTCATATGCGCGTATTGATCACTTTCATGCTATTATGTATGCATACAGAAGTAGCAGGACACATATGTCAAGGGTGAACACCAATAACTTAATCCATACACAGTAAAAAAGACGGAAATAATATCGTACATACGAAGTGATGGAATGGGGTGGGGGGGAGTGTGTATGATAATGTAAACAGGACAGTTCGTCGCTAGATAGGCGTGTGTGTGCTTGTGTGATGGTCTTGTGTAGCTATGTTTGTGCTTGTTTGAGTGTTGAGTTATCTCTCTCTCTCTCTCTCTTATTTATCGCTGTCTTCCTTACGATTACGACATACTGTACTAGTGCATGAGAACAGGAAATAGGGAGCCTCGCTCTCTCTCTCACAAATGAGAACATAAGTAAACAGGAGTCTGCAGAGAGCCGATTGGCTATAAGACTCGGTAGCCTATTCCACATATCTACAACTCTGTTACTAAATTAATAGAGGCAGTTCCCTTACACACCCAGTCTCTCTCTGTCGCTCGTTTGTTTGCACACCGGTACAAATGAGGCAGATCCCTTACAAGATGAACTTGGGAATCTGCAGAGAGACAAGTGGCCCACAAAAGGCAGATCCCTTTCACATACAACCCATTTCATCCATATGACTATCTGATTTTATCTTTAAATTCTCTATTGTTCTTGATCCCACTATAGCACTAGGTAGCCTATTTCACATATCTACGACTCTGTTACGAGAGATGCAGATCCCTTACACAGCCAATCTCTCTCTTATTTGCACACTGGTACAAAGGAGGCAGATCCTTACACATGCTACCAAGATGAAAATGGGAGTCTGCAGAGAGCCGGTTGGCCCACACACGGCAGATCCATTTCACACCCAATCCATCTCGTCTTATCAAATTTTATGTTGAAGCTCTATTGTTATTGATCCCACTATAGCACTTGGTACCTATTCCACATATCTACAACTCTTTTACCAAGCGAATAGAGGCAGATCCCTTACACAGCCAATCTCTTTCTCTCTCGCTCTTGTTTGTTTGCACATCGGTACAAATGAGGCAGATCCCTTACACATGCAACCAAGATGAAAATGGGAGTCTGCAGAGAGTCAAGTTGCCCACATAAGGCAGGTCCCTTTCACACTCAACCCATCTCATAAACTTTACCTGTTATTTACACTACTTACTATACACCCATGTTATCATATACCTGCAACCAAAACACAATTGTAAGAAATAGGAACATAAGAAAATGGGAGTCTGTAGAGAGCCAATTGGCCCACACAAGACAGATCCTTTTCACACCCAACCCATCTCATAAAAACTCTCTCTCATTTATCTCTGTCTTCCTTACATTCATGACATCCTAGTCTCTCTCTCTCTCTCTCACAAATGAGAACATAAGAAAACCGGAGTCTGCAGAGAGTCGATTGACCCACACATGTCAGATCCCTTTCACACCCAACCCATCCCGCGCTCTCTCTCTCTCTCATATTTATCGCTATCTTCCTTACGTTTACGACATCCTATTCTCTCGCCATACTCCCTCTCTCCTTCACAAATGAGAAAATAAACAAATAAGAAAACGGGAGTCTCCAGAGCCGATTGACCTACAAATGGCAGATCCCTTTCACACCCAACCCATCTCGTTCTATCTAATTTCAAGTTGAAGCTCTATTGTTCTTGATCCCATTATAGCACTCGGTAGCCTATTCCACATATCTACAACTCTGTTACTAAACGGATAGAGGCAGATCCCTTTTACAGCCAATCTCTCCCTCTCTCGCTCTTGTTTGTTTGAACAATCTGCTCCTTCTGTAGTTTCTCCATGCCCGATAAGTTAAATGATCTTTTGATATCTGTGACACAGCATTTGTATCAAACACAATACCCTGCTTGCAAAACCGTCGAACCCCGGACAACGTTGCTTGCAACTTTTATTATTATTATTATTATTATTATTATTATTATACCCATTCACATATTCATAGCCTCCGATAGTGCAGTTGGGATATTGTACATGCTAAGATTGGTATGCAGGATTCGAAACTGCATAATAAATCGTAGGCTTGTGCAACATTCTTTTTAACTGTCTTTGTGGTGCAATGCATAAGTGTGTTGATTTTCGGTGTGAGCGTCCTGGGTTCGAATCCCCGGACTGCCACACGTGTTTGTTAATTTCATTAATCGAGTTTAGGAGTAAAGTTGGTTAGTGGAGAGAACATAATAATAATAATAATAATAATAATAATTATTATTATTATTATTATTATTATTATTATTATTATTATTATTATTACTAGTAGTAGCAGTAGTAGTAGTATCATTATTATTATTATTATCATTATAACTATTATTATGATTTTTTGTTCTCCTTCCAATACCTTCATTAATCTTTTAAAAAATTCCCCCAAGACCCCCATTCGAGATCAATTTGTACATTTTTCGATAGCAAAATGTTCCGGCCGAAGGCCGATTACTCCTAAATTATAGGTTTGCTTTTGCTTGCCAGGAAAAAAAATAGACGCTTAAATGGCACAAAATGTTTAGAAATCGCCTAACTAATGGGGCGAGCATCTTAAAATGTCAAAAGTAATGGTGCTAAACATAAGAGAGAAGTGGGGTCCAGAAAAAAAAAATCTCCATTAATTAATAGGCTAAACTGAATACAGTAATAGCAGAGATACTTGCCATACATTGGGAAGATCTATAGGTAGCGCAAACGAACTTGACAATAATCTTGACCCCCGTAGCTTGAAAGCAATCGAGCTGACATTTCTATAATTTGGGAAGAACCCAACAGGAAATAGGTGTGGATATTTATAGCCTGTTTGCTCTAGGCCCTGTTGAGTTATGAGAAGTTAAGGGGTCAAGATTATTGTCAAGTTCGTTGGCACTACCTACAGTGTAGTACTTGATTTGTTTATATTAAGGGGAGATGGGCGCATTTATTTGATCATTTATGTATCTGTTTATTATTATATCAGTTTCCTCCTTAGACCTCCATCAAGCTTTAAAAAAACATCCATTAGATTCCCCTTCTAGATTAATTTGTACATTTTTCGGTAGAACAACGTTATTAAAAAATTACAGGCTCACTCTCGTTCGCCAGGGAAAAAAATCGACACCTAAATAGCACGAAATGTCTTAATATTGACAAAGAAATGGGGCGAAAGGTTTTAAAATCGGCAAACTAATGGGCCGAACATCATAAATCTGAAAACTAATGGGGCTAAACATGAGGGAGAAAGAGGACCAGAAAAACGGTCCACCTCCCCTGAACCTCTTCAGTACCGGTGACGTCTGTTTTTATTTGATGTCAGCTTCATTTAGACGATTTTATGAACCTTAGGAGGGATCTATGGTAACTAAATTAATTGATTGAGATAGTTTGTAAGCTTGTATTCTTATTAAGGGGATATGGGCTGGTTTTTCTAGATCCCCTTCTCCCTCATGCTTAGCCCCATTAGTTTTCATATTGTAAGATGTTAGTCCCATTAGTTTGTCGATTTTAAGACCTTTCGCCCCATTTATTTGTCAATATTAAGACCTTTCGTGCTATTTAGGTGTCGATTTGTTTCCTGGCGAACGAAAGTGAGCCTGTAATTTTGGAAGAACCGGCCTTTGGCCGGGAAATATATTTACCAAAAAATGTACAAACTAATCTAGAAGTGGGATATAATGGATGTTTTTTTAAAGGCTGATGGAGGTCGAGGGAGGAAACTAGAAAAATAATATATTAAGGAACACCCCGTTCTTAACATTAATCATCCATTACAAACCCCAATGTATTTGAATAAACTAAAGACAGCATATGGTCAAATAATAAATATATGAAAAAATCGACCAACAAACTCTATCCTTCCCCCTTAACCCTTTGAGTACCAGGGACGTGTGTTACATTTTATTCTAGCTATATTTAGACAATATTATGCAGCTTAGGAAGGATCTGTGGTACTTAACCTTCTCCGACATATGACGCGATGTTGAGCCTATTAGGGATACTTTAATACCTTTGTTACCATCAGGGGTATTTAGAAACCTTTAGTTTAGTTGCTTCAACCTCTGCAGTTGTCTTTGAGTTAGCTGTGGGCAGACAACTAATTTTTGGAGAGGTAATTATAAGAGTGAGAGAACTATTTCTTATTGCTAATCTGGCAACCTCTGCGTCATATGAGTCTGAAAGGGTTAAAAGGGTTGGTTGAGATAATTTGAAGCCTCATCATTGCTAGAGGTCCTTCCTAAACTGAAAAAAATCGTCTAATAGTTGCCAGAATATGATGAAAAGGGCGTCGCTGGTACAGAACGGATTAACAGGTGAGTCCGTTCAGCACCACAGCTGTACAGATGAAAAGGGCGTCGCTGGTACAGAACGGGTTAAGCAATGCGTCCATCCAGCACCACAGGTGTACAGAACGAACACCTAATCCCTCATTATGGGGGGTCACCGGGTTTTATTATCTTTTCACTCTTTCCCTGGCTTGTATCCATTCGGCCCCATTCAGCCAACTGGTTTAAGACGTTTATCCCCATCCAGGTGGCGATTTCTTCCTGGCGAGCGATAGCGAGCCAGCATTGTATGGAGAAATCCGGCTTCGCCAGAGACATTTTTCTATCGAAAAATGTACAAATTTAGCTTGCTGTCAAAACAAAAATATATATATGCTGGCTCGCTCCCGCTCGCCAGGAAAATATTGACACCTGGATGGGGGTAAACGTCTTAAAACAGTAGGCTGAATGGGGCCGAATGGATGCAAGCCAAAGAGAGAGGGAGAGAAAGAGAAAACAACGAGGTGGGCCCCCTTAACATATAGTGAATGCAAACACCTGTTGACGTATGAGGTGGGCCCCCTTAACATATTGTGAATGCAAACACCTGTTGACCTACGTGCCGGGGAAAAGCTAATAGTACTCTTGCTATTCTGTAGTCAGTACCGGACTCCACACTGTTGTAGTCTCACCACCACCAGTAACGGTTGTGCTGCCTCAAATACCAATATGTGGTTACAACACAATATATATATATATATATATATATATATATGTGTATATATATGTATATATATATATATATATATATATGTATATATATATCATCATCAAACACAAAAACCTACTACAGATGAGAAAATGCCTATGAGACACTTCTTTGTTACGTGATTGTGTGTAATATAATCTGTGTAGTGGTATTTTCAACATTTCATGATATATTTTTATTTTCCCCCATTGTATTGTTACCCACACAATATTCAGATACAATACAGTTAATTTTACAATACAAACAGTAATAAACGTTAACGTTTTACTTGAATAGAGTGCCGCCAGTTAATATCGGAAAGAGAACAGAAAATATGTTGAGATTATTCAAACACAATTTCAAGATGGTTGTGTTGGTGGCGGCGATGGTGATGTTGTTGTTTCTCTGGTGGGCACAAGACCGCACCATAGCCCACCTTCGCTACCTCATACCACTACACACCTTCCACGTCTTCCCGCTGGAGTCTCAAACTTTCCCAGTTCTCAACACCTCATCTGCCTCACAACTCTCAGAACCTACCTACACCTCACTCGACTCTAGAACCTCTCAAGACATCGACACCAACAAAGCAATATTCAATTACAAAAGCTCACTGGATATAAACAAGTCCGTTGTCGCTCCGAGGCTGAATCAAGTATGTTACTCCTACAACAACCTAACTGCCATCAATAACTGCTGTAGCACTCTGGCTTATCGTGGACACAACTCTGCTAACATTAGGCAGTGTTTGATGGCCACACTTAACTCCACAGTAAATAGTCAGTCCAAAGTTGTCAGGTAATGTAAATAAATTGTTTGGGTGACTAATTTGGAATATGCATGAATTTCAGACTATTCTTTGACTCACTTGGCTAAAACATGGGTCTGTCCAATCATTACCATAAATAACCAAACATTCGCCTCTCTGTGCCTTTGAAAAGCGTGCTCTGTGTAGTTCAGGAGTAGTCAACATTAATAACATTAGTTGCTAAATATTAATGAACTAAATGAAAACTCGACTATTCAAAAGAAAGCAATGCTGTTTATACAAAGGTCATATCTTTACCAAAAAGAAGTGATCAAAACTGTTATGCTAAACATAAATAAGGTATGTGGATTCACTTAATGGGGAGAAACAAGATATTCAACATACGGATGCAATAATGGAACAAGGCAAATTATACAATCATAGACAGCACAATGGTTTTATTTATGCACAAAGGGTTACAGTATATGTAGATCTTAGGTATAAAAGGGTTGTAATCGTCAAAAGTAATTACACTGTAGTTGTGGAACGATCTGTTGCTAAGTTTATACCGACTCTTGATTCTTAAAAAATTGATTACTAAAACATACACATAGATGTCCCGTAAGACAAAAAATCATGAAAATTATCTTGCTATATCACAGGTATTTTACTAATTTATGATGATCGGAAAAGGAGTTAAATTGTCTTAGTCTGCCCTTGAACTTGACTCAATGAGAATTGAGCGCTCATTTTCTCTGACATCCGCTTAAGGTTTCTACTATATGTGTAGGGGGTACTACAGAAGAACTCGCAAACGCAAATAGAGTGTTAGTGGTGGTGTTGGGATGAGACTCAAGCCTAAATGTTATATGTATGTGTTTCTTATAGAGGAACCAACAATATTATATCATATACGAGATGCAAGGATAGAAAGTGTTGTTTGTTTTTCCAAAAGGGAATGTTGTCTGGTCGTCATATAGGGACTCAAAACTACGAGACTAGTATTATTCTATACATTCGCTACAATTTTTTCCGTGTGTCGGGGGAGAACTCAACGATTCTCTGAATATAGGGGATTTAAGCGGGATTTAAGTCTGCTATTGTTGGCTGGCTCTTGAGTAGTCTTGCTGGTGGTAGTAGTATCTGGTGACTTGGATCTTGCAGGAATCAGGGGAGTCTTCTGTATTCTTCTTTTTGTGTGGGCAGCTTTGAGCCTACTGCTTTCGGTCTCGAACCCGGCTTGTTTGACAGCTTGTTTGGCAGCATCGAACCTAACTTGTGTTGTTTGGGCAGCTTCGAGCCTACCGCTTCTGATATCAAGCCCAGCTTGTTTGGCAGCATTGAGCCTACCTCATCAAAACAAGATTATATCTGAAGTGTTTGATGACCTAATCAGGGTGGCTGAGGTAGCGTCTCTTTTCCCTATTATGCTAGTGATGGTGATGGTGTGGGCTAGAAGGGCTTGTGTGGCACGAGCTTCTTCTTCTGGGATGGTCTAGCCATCTCGCTGGTGACAGTACCGGGGTGGGTGACGCTCCAGGTGAGAAGGGCGCTCTGGGGCTTGTGTTGAGGAGGACTTATGCCCTTGTTGTTCAGGAGTCGGAGAAGAGGTGGTGAGGGTTGCATTCTTTATCTCCTACATATTAAAAACAACAAAAATAACTTTAAACATTAACAAATTAGCATAGTATTATGAAGAATATAATACAAAAACTATTTTAATGTGAGGGATGAAGGAAGGGCAGTAGTCTAGTACTGAGGTAGAAGAGGTGTGTGCACAATGATGGTAGAGTACGATGTGGTAATAATGAAGCAAGAGATAGAAGAGGCCATTTTGAAGATGAAAACGTGGCGATGTACCAGATTCGGACGGCATTGTCATCAACAAGAGAGGAGTGAGTGTGATGAAATACTTGGTCACTCTTTTAAAAGTGTGCCATCACCAAGGTGAAGTACCAAAAGATTGATAATAGGCATATATTGTGTCATTACAGGAGGGAGATGGGGACAGACCAGTATGCAAAAACTTTGAAAGAATATGGTTACCAAGCATACTAGAAAAAGTGTATGGAAGAGTGTTGATTGGTCAAAGGGGCGGTGCATAGTGTATGCAGCATTAACTATAGGAGAAATTGGGTGGCTTTAAGCAAAGTAGAGGTTGTGCTTTAGAGGATATAATATGTGAAAAATATCTAGAAAACGAACAAGATGTGTATGTGGGATTTATGAACTTGGAGAAGGCATTATAACCAAGTCAATAGATGTATACTGCCTCAAATACTGCAGTGAAGGAGTTGCTGGAGCTCCTGATTTATGTGCTTGGCTTCCCTTACTGATTTCGTTTATGCCTCACCTACACAGAGTAATACAGCTTCTTCGCACAAAATGTCTTCTTACCACTACACTAAATAAGCACACCATACTTTTTTTTGTACGCCAGAATTGATTAAAATTATGATAAATAGGTGTGTGTGTGTGTGTGTGTGGGGGGGGGTGGGGGGGCATAAATGCCCCCATACTCACCCGTCCTTCCTCAAACGACCCCTCAAAATGTTCTGAACCACGGCCTGTCACTCTTACTATCAACTTGTGCAATATTTACAGCCTTTCCTCTAATGTTCCCTCTGTTGAACACCACCTCTCCTCTAACAAACCAGATATTTTTTTATTCTCCGAAACTCAGGTGTCTGAAAAAACTGCCAGTAGCTCTTCTCTGTCTCATTCTACTTTTACTATCCTAGTTTCCAAGCCAAATGTGGATGTTGTGTATATGTGCACAACAAACTTACAGTGCGTCCATGTATCAAGTATTGTTTTCGCATGTTTGGGGAGGTTCCACCCATACCGCACTTCTCCAAAGGGTAGAGTCAAAAGCATATCGTGTCATCAACTCATTTCCTCTTACTAATTCCCTACAATCTCTCTCTACACGCTGCAATATTGCATCTCTCTCACTCTTCTTCCGCTATTATATAATCAGTGTTCTTCAGAGCTTTCTCAGTGTATACCTCTTCCCATACGGAGAGTGGGGGGGCACTGAGCGGCTCGCTTGGTGTAGTGACTAGCGTCTCGGACTTCCACCCAGAAGGCCCGGGTTCGCGCCCACGCTCGGCGCATTCAAGATTTTTCACAAGCACTGAGTCGTTACCATCCTTCATGAGCAAAGGGATGGGGTAGTAGTACAGGACCCCAATGGAAATACGCCTAATCGGTCTTATTGAGCTATCCTTAGCTAGCTTAGCATGCGCTAGCTTTAAGAACTATTATTATTATTATTATTATTACCTGCCTTTTATCACAGTCCCACTTCTATTCTGTCCAACTCTCTAATGCAAGAGTGAACCAATTTACCCAGTCTTTCTTCTACTCAAAAAGTAAACTCTAGAACTCTCCCTCAATCTATATTTCCATCATCCTATGACTTAACACCTTAAGAGCGGGTGGAGGAGTATATTTGATGTGCTGCCCAGCGGGGGGTTTTACCGTAAACGAGCTTGTTTCCGTGCTCGTTTTCATGCATAAACAAGAGCCAGAGCGTAATACAAGTATGCATCCCTGAAAGGACGTTAATTCAGCTTTCCAATGACACCAGAACCATCCTTCTATGATCACTGGTTGTCTTGCAACGATCGTGCAACCGAAGGGCAAAATTGGTAAAATACGGTTATTTTCTTACATTATTACGTATGAAACGAGTGAGAGAGGGTGGAGTACAAAGGAGTACATCTCAGTAGCTCCACGGCCACCGTGGCGAGCGGTCATGAGGTAACCTACGCTCCTCCCACTGCTCCGCTCTCTCTCAGAGCACATTACGTGCTCAAAATTGCACTCGACAATAGCCGTGACCCGCCACATAGGCCACATTTATTTAACTCTACAATAGCCGGGTTCCGCCAGTTAAGGGTTAAACTGCTTCAAGCTCCGTGTGTCCAGACATTTTGAATCTAACGTACTTTGAATTTGGCTCTCTATCATTAACTCTTGGGGGGAAGACACATGTTACAGGCAGCCTTGCTGTTTGTCTCCTTCATACACATAAGAAAAATAGTTATATATATATATATATATTATATCATGGATGAAGATTGCCCTAATGATATATATTTGTGTTTATTGTTGGTATAAAATCCTTCTCTGTTTACTTTGTTGTTGTTGTTGTTGTTCCCCAAGCTGCCTGGCCGAACAGCCCCAAGGCCCTGAGCAATTCCAAGGCCATAACCGAGCGCCCCCACAGAACCCTCCCTGCCGACCACAATAAAGGCTGGGTGACCGAAGCCACTCCATGGCGGGGAGCTGAGGAGGGTGCGGAAACGCCCGGGAAACCAAAGCCCCACCCAGGGCCCTGTGCCCCTCAGCAATTATGAAGAGAATATTGAGGGGCAAGGGAAAAATGTGACGCTTTGGCTTCCAATCTTGGTAGATTGGGAGATCAATCCACGGAAGAGATGCCGTCACTTGAGATCTAGAAAATATGTTTACTTTTATAGATAAATAGAGAGTGGTGCATAATACGAAAATACAAGTCTTATATTTAGCATTATCTATTGCTTCAGTTCTGAGATGGAGACGGTACACTGGTTGTTCATTGGAGACTCGCACGTCAGGTACATATTCCATGAACTTATACGAAGATTACCTGACCAACAGTATATGCTGACCTTGGAGCCTACCGTAGTAAGTATCACGGCATACAGTAGATATGGTCAGTATTTTTAGTCTATACTTATTTCATTGTTAGGATATTTTTAGTATAATAATAATGGTATATTTTTTTTTCCTTCTCGATCATTTTTAGCCCTATTAGTTTTGAAATTTTAAGACATTAGTTCCATTAGTTTGAGGAATGTGAGACCTTTCAGCCCATTTCTTCGTCAGTATTAGAACCTTTTTTGCCATTTAGGTGTCGATTGTTTCCTGTCAAGCGATAGCGAGCCTGTAATTTCAGGAAGAATCGGCCATCGGCTGTAAGATTTTTCTACCAAAAAATTTACAAATTTATCTCAAAGGGGATCTATTTTTTTGGTATTTATTTTTTTGTTAAAGCTTGATGGAGGTCTAGGGAAGAAACTAAACAAACTAAAAAATAATAATAATAATAATAATAATAAATAAATATACCCACATATAAACCCTACCCCCCTTAACCCTTGTCGAGCGGGGGTTTTTGGGCTTATTTGGGCATATTCAGGCCCTCCTGAATGATAAATCAAGTATCTGCATGAAAAGAAATGTATTCAGCAAAACACTAGGCGCTAAAAGCTTCAAAATGAGACCAGAACGAGCTACGTAGCACTCGTCGTTCTCAGGCAGTGTTACCACCAACATGGGAGTTTAGCGTATAGCGGCATATTTTTTCCCACTACGGTCACTACTGGCAACGCTGCCGGCCTCTCGAGAGCAGAGGGAACATGAGGCAGTGGGCGGCGGTAAGCCCTGGGAGTCGGCTGTCTGGCCCGCTGCGCTCCCGGCCAATTGCACTCGATTTTAACCCTTTAAAAGCCTTAATAATGCTCCTAACTTGCTGCAAATTGGAGGCCGACTTAAGTCTGCCCCCGCTACGAATGGGTTAAAAGTACTTATTTCATGTAAAAGCATTAATTACGTCGAGCTCTTTTCATTATCATTTGCTATGAAAGAAATCAGTACACAAAACTGTTTATAGATGCAACCTATAATTTCTCAAAAAATATATATGAAACATAGATTAGACTAATATCAACCAACACTGTTTTCATTTTTACATGTTTTCCTAGTTATAACCTTAGCATATAGTGTACATTGCAGCCAGGTGTTTCTTTAACCTCTTGGCTGCGCAGCCCCTGTAGTATACACCATACCCCTGTGCGTAGGTATTATGATTCTTTCCTCACTAAAATAGTTAATTTACCATAAATATAATTGATACTTATCCATATGCGCCTATTTTTACGTTCAATATGAAGATAGTAACATGTGACAACAATAAAACAAGTGGGAATAGTGTTTAGATGGTCAAAATCGCGAATAAATACGGAGCGGCCCATTCATGAAATGTGGAGCAGAGCGAGGCAAACCCACCTCTCGCGAGGTCTGGAGCATGATTGGGAGTCTCACCCCATGCTCTACCTCTGCCAACACACTCGCTAGTCACATAACCACACCCTGTAACCGGCTTGCAGATATTAGCACGACAATATACCAATGAATAAGGAAATAACAGGGAAAATAGGTGATAATTGAAGGGGGGAGGGACTTTGACAGTTGTGGAGAAGTGATATGAGGTATGGAGGGAAAACAAAATGTTTCAAGTGCTACTGGGGCCTTCTAAAAAAAATGTTTAGGCCTAGGAGCTTAACCACTTACAGACGGGGATGTTTGTAATTTCTACTACCTGTGTGGCGGGCAAATTTACCCTAAACGAGCTTCATTCCATGCTCTTTTTCATGCATAAACAAGAGCCAGAGTGTAATACAATTATTGATCTGTGAAGGGGCGATAATAGAGCTTCCAAATGACACCTGAATCATCCTTGTACGACCACTGGTTCTCTTGCAACTTTGTTGCAACACGAGTGCGAAAACCCTAAATTATGGTAATATCCTCAGTTAATCCTTGTTCACGCGACACCAGGGATGTGGAGGGTTGTGTTGGGGAGCTCAGTTACCTTGCTTAGTCCATGCCGAGTGGTCAGAGCCCATCTGTCGTCCTCCCAACGCGTGGACTCTCTCTCAGAGCCGATAATGTGCTCAAAATCCCTGTCGACTATTGTCGGGCCCCGCGGGATAGGCCACTTTTCTCTCACTCGACATATGTTGGGTCCCGCGGCCTGGGTGTTAAGAGTCTCCCCGCAGTCGCCCAGTAAAACCTCTTAAGAGTCTCCCTGTAGCTGCCGGGTTAATGCCATAATCTTTCTAAATTATATAGTCTATAACATCTATTTATAATGGACCAAATAATTAATAGATTTAATGCAACTGTGGTGATAGCTGAGCGAGAAAGGGCAAGCCAAAAGCATTCAGCCTCATCAACTCACTTCCTCTTACTATTTCCCTACAAACACTTTCTACACGCCGCAATGTTGCATCTCTTTCACTCTTCTATCGCTATTATAACAATCAGTGTTCTTCAGAGCTCTCTCAGTGCATACTCCCTCCCTTGCGGTGAGTGCGAGGTACCCGCCTTTCAACACAGTCCCACTCCTACTCTGTCCAGCTCTCCAACCCAAGAATTAGCTAATTTTTCCAATCTTTCTTCTACTGAAGAAAGAACAAGAGATACCGGATCTGATGGAAAGGTTATGAATCTGGAAAAGGGAAAGGAGGACTGGGTATCTGGTATCCGAGGAGTGGGAGAAGAGTGTGATTGAGATAAAGAGAGTAAATGGAAGATTGATTGTATTGAAATTGAAAGTTTGCGAAAGAATTATGAATGTTATATCAGCATATGCCCCACAATTTGGCATAAACAGAGCACGGAAAGAGGCCTTCTGGAACCACTTTATCAGTGTCGTTTCGGGCCTCTCTGAAAAGTATATTACAGCAGCAGTAGGTGGAGACCTCACAGGGCATGTGGGAGCATTTGCTGATGAGTACGAGGATGTGAATGGAGGAAAATGGTATGGAAGAAGAAATCTAGAAGGCGAAAATATACTGGAGTCCTGTGTTGTACTCAACATGGTTGTGTGCAACAGTAGAGGGTACATCACACAGTCAGGAGTGCGAGCTAGAGTCACTAGGAGTAGGGGACAATTCGGACTCGCGGGCCTTTTCACAGTGAAAATCGATGATTCCTAGTGACTCTAGCGACTCCTAGCAACTTCTGTTAGACTCAAACTCGCTTGCGGTGAAAATCGATGACTCCTGGTGACTCTAGCGACTCCTATTGACTCCTGTTAGACTCCCACTAGCTCGCCCTCCTGACTGTGTGAAGGCCCCTTAAGTTCAGGAAAAGGTTGATTCATCTGATCACATACAGTTCAGGGACACCAGTAGCCATATAAGTTACTTCTTGGTGAACAGGAAAGACTGGAAGTGGGTTCGAGCTGCAAAGGTCATCTTGAACGAAGAATGTATCTCTCAACATAAGCTCATAGTCTGTGACATGAGCTTAAGGCGAGATCCTGTGCGCAATAAGGTATACAAGTAAAAAAGGAAAGTATGATTATTGAATAAATCTGAATACAGAGATAGGTTTTTCATCGAACTGGAGGAAATGGATAGAAATAAGGGTGCTAAGCCAAATTTTGCAAATAGCCAATGCAACTTCCTTGAATATAGCCGTCTTGCTGCCACTGACAAAGTATGTGGCAAAACTAAGGTTCCCCCCAGGAATAAGATTTCCTGGTGGTGTAATGATTAGGTTGAAAATGTAATAAAGGAGAAAACAAGATATTTCAGAGAATGGAAGAAAGGATGCGGCAGGGAGGAATATCTGGCGGCTAAGCGAATTACAAAAAAAAAAAAAAAAAAATATACAAGGCAAAGACAATTATGCAGGACATGGTCATAGACCAAGTGAGCAACACAGAAAATGGCAGTGGATCTTCAACTTATCTCGGTGAGTTAAGGATGACAGACATGTTGTACGAACACAGTGTGTCAAGAATGATAATGGGACAATTGTTTACGCTGACAAAGAAATCAGAGATGCTTGGAAGGTACACTATAAATGATTACTCAACGTGGACTTGAGTGGAATAGAAAGCAGTTTAGTAACGAAAAGCCAATACTCTCCCCCCCCCCCCCCCACACACACACACACACACCTTTAATAGCGCCAGCTGTTGTAAGCAGCTCAATAAATTGAATGAAGAAGGAAAAGCTGCAGGTGCTCTGGCATTGTCCTGAAATGATAAAACCCTCAGGAGTGAGAGATTGGTCACTTAGCTAATAAACTCCATCATCAGAGAGGAGAGAATCCCAGATGAATGGCATACAAGTGTATACATATATAAGGGTAAGGGGGATTCGTTAGATAGAGGAAATTATGGGGGCCTAAAAATGCTTGACTAAGCCACGAAGGTGTGTGAGAGAGTTTTTGAAGGCATACTCATGGAAAGTATCTCTATCAATGATATGCAGTTCGGTTTCATGCCAGGACATGGTACAATCAATGCTATCTTCATGTCAGGCAGCTGCAGGAAAGATACTTACTTAATAATAGGGATCTGTATCTTGTGTTCGTAGACCTGAAGATGGCCTTTGATAGGGTGCCCAAAGATGTTGTGCAGTCGGCTATGAGAAAACTTGGCGTAGAGGAGTGGTTGGTGCATGTGATAATGAAGATGTACGAGGGCTCACGAACAGCAGTGAAGGTGAAAGGTGTACTGAGTGAGAAGTTTACAGTTCGCATCAGAGTCTACCAGGGCTCTGTGTTAAGTCCCCCGTTTCTTTGTTATGGTTCTGGAGGCACTAACTGGAGATTTCAGAACTGGGCTCCTTTGGGAACTGTTATATGCAGATGACCTAGTATTTATCACACATAGTGTGCGGGATGCCGAGGCCAAGTTCAGAAGATGGAGAGAGGGCATGGCATGTAAAGGAATAGTAGGAGTTTATATAAATATAATCAAGGTTTTACACAGTAAATTAGGGGTTGGAAAGGTACAAAAAAGGTGGTGTATACGCATAAGCAGTATTCAGAAAAGGGGTGGGCGTGAACTCAATTCAGTGTAGCATCTACCGCTGATGGGTATATCACGGGAAGTAGCACCGCACTAGAATAAAGGAACATCTACCAAGGAAGAAGTACGAAGTTGAGAAAATTGTATGCATAGTATGTAAAAGGTGATCTTGTGTTCAATGACCGGCTCAAAAGTGTTAACTTCGGCAATGAGGCACTAGAGATGATGGACAGGTTTTGCTACTTGGGAGATACTATCTCTGCCAGTGGTGGGGCCTCCACCACTATCACCAGAAGTAGATGCGGCTGGGGAAAGTTCAGAGAACTGTTGCCACCATGAGAAGACTTCCTCTCCACTTGAAGGGAAAGGTGTACGCTTCATGTGTTAGAAGCACAATGACGTATGATTCACAAACGTAGCCTGTCAAAGAGGATGATATCAACAGAATGGAACATAACGAGATGAGAATGGTGATATATGGATGTGTAGGGCCAAACTGCAAGACAGAATATCAAATGAAGAGCTGAGGGGAAGGTTAGTTAGGTATCAAGAGTATCAGTGATGAGATGCTTACTAGCAGGCTTGGATAGTTTGGACATGTGGAGAGGATGGATGAACTAAGTTGGGTGAAAAGATGCAAGTCCATGAACGTGAAAGGAGCTGCACCAAAGGGCAGACCAACAAAGACATGGGATCAGACCTTCCGGTTTGATCTTGAATAAAAACAAAAACTAACAAGCAAGGCAGCTCTGAACAGGGCTGCCTGAAGTGCTGCCATTAGGACGTTAGACAGAAACCGCACTTTGTGTGGAGCCCTCGGTCTTTAAATTTATTAGCCTCTTACTAGTTACTCACTATGGACCAACTATCCTCCCACCATCCTCTGACTATCCTCCCACTAGCCTCTGACTAGTAACTCACTATCCTCCCACTATCCTCTGACTAACCTCTTACTAACCTCCCACTAGCCTCTTACTAACCTCCCACTAACCTCTCACTATCCTCCCACTAGCCTATTACTATCATGCCACTAGCCTCTGACTATCCTCCCACTAACCTCTGACTATTCTCCCACTAGCCTCTTACTATCCTCCCACTAGCCTCTGACTATCCTCCCACTAGCCTCTGACTAACAACCCACTAGCCACTGACTATCCTTCCACTAGCCTCTGACTAACATCCCACTAGCCTCTGACTAACATCCCACTAGCCACTGACTATCCTCCCACTAGCCTCTGACTATCATCCCACTAGCCTCTGACTAACATCCCACTAGCCACTGACTATCCTCCCACTAGCCTCTGACTATCCTCCTACTAACCTCTGACTAACATCCCACTAGCCACTGACTATCCTCCCACTAGCCTCTGACTAACCTCCCACTAACCTCTGACTAACATCCCACTATCCTCTGACTATCCTCCCACTAACCTCTGACTAACCTCCCACTAACCTCTGACTAACATCCCACTATCCTCTGCCTATCCTCCCACTAACCTCTGACTAACATCCCACTAGCCTCTGACTATCCTCCCACTAGCCTCTGACTATCCTCCCACTAACCTCTGACTAACATCCCACTAGCCTCTGACTATCCTCCCAATAGTCTCTGACTATCCTCCCACTAACCTCTGACTAACATCCCACTAGTCTCTGACTATCCTCCCACTAGCCTCTGACTATCCTCCCACTAACCTCTGACTAACATCCCACTAGCCTCTGACTATCCTCCCACTAATCTCTGACTAACATCCCACTAGCTTCTGACTATCCTCCCACTAGCCTCTCATTAGATTCCCGTTAGTCTTCCACGAGTCCCTCACGAGGCTCTTACCAGATATGCCACTATGTTCCCTATAATCTCCCAATAGACTAAAATATATATATTTTTTTTTTTTTTTTTTTTTTTTTAAGAGACAATGAACGGAGGAAGGAAAAACACAGATAAAACAAAAAGGTCCATGTGCCTAAAGGCATCCTCCATTCATAAAATGTTTGTAACAACTGGATTTAAACATTTGTAGATTGTAAGTTTGTGGAAAGCAATTCGAGGGAAGTGAATTCCAAAGAGTAGTAGCTCTGGGGATAAATGAATTCTGATAAGCAGAAGTTCTGCATTGTGGAGGAGAAAGTGTAAATTCATGGGCGCTCTCAGCTGCCCTAGTTCTACGGGGAAAGATGTGGAGAGGCGGCACAATTGAAGCAAGTTCCTCGGAACAATTGCTGGGAAAATATCTGTAGAATAATGCAAGGGATGCAACGTTTCTTCGTATGGATAATGTAGGAAGGTCCTGTGTGATTGCAGGGTTATTGATTAATCTAATAGCTTTATTTTGAATTTTGTCCAACTGCCTCAATGCAACCACTCCCACTTCCACCCCACAGAGGTGAACAGTAATCCATCTGAGAACGCACATGACTTTTATATATTACGGCCACCTGCTCGTCAGTGAAGAATTCTCGAACTCTGTACAGGAGTCCCAGTTTTTTAGAGGCATTCTTAGCAATGCTTCTAACATAATGTGTCCAGCTCAAGTTAGTAGTTAATGTTACACCGAGAATGTCAATACTAGGGGAAGTGGGCATATTTACATTATTAAAAAATATATGGGAGTCAGTGAGATTCTGTCGGTTAGAAAATTGAATGTACTTGGTTTTCTGTGTATTAAAGGAAACTAGATTCTTTTGTCCCCATCCATTAATTCTAGAAAGGTTCTGGTTCAGAGAAATTGCAGTGTTTATTTTTGAATTTATAAGATCGGGTTGGGTGAAAGAATTGGTAAATGTGAAGGAACTGTATTTGGCATCCTGTATACTCAAGATGCGTTAATATAATAAACATTGAGCTAGATTTACTTTAAGGGGAGATGGGTCGTTTTTCTGGTCCTCCTACTTCCTCATGTTTAGCCTCATCAGTTTTTAGATTATAAGATGTTCGGCCCAATAGTTTGACAATTTTACACCTTTCACCCCATTTCGTTGTCAATTTTAAGACCTTTCCTGCCATTTAGGTGTCGATTTTATCCTGGCGAGCGATAGCGATCCTTCGGCCTTAAGCCGAGACATTTTTCTACCGATTTGTTTTAAAAGTTTGATGGAGGTCTAGCGAGAAAAAAAAATAATAATAATAATAATATAAAAAATATTTAATAGAAAACAAAAATAGCCACAATCCCCTTAAAGAATGACTAGTAATTATATAGTAGTAACTATGTTCCGTGTTTTCAAAATTATATACCAAAATCTTTCAGATTTAGTAGGATGATTATATTTAGCTTACGAAATGGACTCCTAAGAGTCACATTATTAGGAAATAATATCCTAAAGTAAATCTGTTCAAAATAAGATCCTACTACAATTCAAATTATTCAAGTTAAAATATCCATCATTAAGGGAGAATGGGCTGTTTTTTTGGTTTATCAATTTATTTATTCATTTATTTATTAGTGTCCTCGCTATACCTCCATCAAGCTTAAAAAAAAAACCCTAGACCTCCCTTCAAGATAAATTTGTACATTAGAAAAATGTCCCAGCCTCCAGTTCCTCTTAAAACTACAGGCTCGCTATCGCTCGCCAGGAAAAACATCGACACCTAAATGGCGTGAAAGGTCTTGATACTGATATAAAATTGGAATGAAAGGTTTTAAAATCGACAAACTAATGGACCGAACGTCTTAACATCTGAAAATATCTGAACAAGGGCCCATCTTCCCTTAATAAGACAATCTAACCCAGTATGGACTTTTTCTATTATAAACGACCATGAGCAGACCCAATACGTTATGTAATTGTCTCTCTCACAGTCATTACTTTAAGGGGAGATGGGTTGTTTTTCTGGACACCTTTCTTCCTCATGTTTAGCCCCAGGTGAAGAATGCATCCTCCAACACAGGCTCCTAGTGTCTGACATGTGCCTACTGTAAGTAGAGTTCCTGTTAAAAAGAAAGTTAATTTGCCATAAAGGAAAGTATGGTTGGAAAAAGAGGAGTACAGAGACAGATTCCACAACAAAATAATGTAAATCGAAAGGAGCATGGGTGTTAGGCCAGATGATGATGATAGCAAATGGAACTTTATAGAGTGAAGCCTCCTCGATACCAGAGACAAAGTTTGTGGCAAAACAAAGGGGCCACCCAATAATAAGTTCTCCTGGTGGTGGAACAACGATGTCGAAGCTGCAGTTAGAGAGAAGAAGAGATGTTTCAAAGTATGGAAGGAAGGTGGCAGCAAAGGAAGAATACCTGTCCACCAAACGTAATGCTAGAAGAGAGGTCTACAGGGCAAAGAAAACCATACAGGATAGCGTAATAGAACAAGTTTGCAGCACTAATAATACCAATGGGGTTTATAAATTAGCTAAGAATGTGAGGGACTGTAGTCGGAACATTGTGGGTGTAAGATTCATAAATAATGACAGTGGCATTACTGTTTACACAGACAACGAAATCAGAGAGGCGTGGAAGGAGCATTATGAAAGACTGCTTAATGTGGAGTTAGAATGGAACAAAGAACGGATCAGCACTGTTATCCTAGGACAAGGCCCTAAGCCTTTGATAGGGTACGACGCTGTTAAAAGTGCTATAGATAAAATGAAGTCCGAGAAAGCCGCTGGGAGCTCCGGCATTGTCGCTGAGATGCTAAAAGCAGCGGGAGATATTGGGGTAAAATTGGTCACAGAGCTGATTAATGCTATCATAAAGGAGGAAATAATTCCCGATGCATTGCAGAAAAGTGTTATATATTAAATATATACAAAGGCAGACGGGTAATTATCATGGTTTGAAAATGCTCGATCAAGTCATGAAAGTCAGCGAAAGGGTCTTTGAATGCATGATCAGGGAAAGTGTTGCTATCAGCGACATGCAGTTTGGATTTATGCCGGGATGTGGCACAACTGATGCTATATTCATTCTTAGGCAAATGCAAGAGAGGTACTTAGAAAAAAAACAAGGAATTATACCTAGTTTTTGTAGATCTGGAGAAGGCCCAGGGAGGTAGTGCAGTGGGCTATGAGAAAACTCGGAGTAGAAGAGTGGCTGGTGCGTGTGATAATGAGAATGTATGAGGGGTCACAGGCAGCAGTTAGAGTAAATGGGGGCCTAAGCGAAGAAGAGTTCCCAGTGAAGGTTGGAGTTCACCAAGGTTAAGTGCTGAGCCCATTACTGTTTGTTTTAGTCCTGGAGGCTCTGTCAAGGGAATTTAGGACAGGCATCCCATGGGAGCTGTTATATGCAGATGATCTAGTTCTTATCACAGATAGTGCGCAGGAAGCAGAGGCGAAGTTCAAAAGATGGAGGGAGGGTATGGCAAATTAGGGTCTAAGAGTTAACATAGATAAAACAAAGGTCATGATTAGTGGAGTAGGACGTGGAACTGTAGAAAGAAGCGGCGACTATCCATGCGCAGTGTGTGGGAAGGGGTTGGGAAGTAACTCAATTCAATGTTGTGTCTGTAGTGACTGGGTACACAAGAGATGTAGTGGAGCTAGAGGACTTTTGACAACAATCATAGACTTTGAATGTGCAGTGTGCAAGGGAGATCTTGTATTAAATTACCCGCCTGTCAGTGTTGATTTCGACAGTGTAACAGTAGAGTGTGTGAATAAGCTCTGCTACCTGGGCGATACGGTTTCGCCGGAGGTGGCGCTGAAGCTAGCTCCATTGCAAGAGTCAGAAGTGGCTGGGGAAAGTTTAGAGAGCTGTTGCCACTCCTGACCATGAGAGAGCTCCCACCCAACCTTAAATGGAAGGTGTATACCTCGTGTGTTAGGAGCGCGATGACCTATGCCTCGGAGACATAGGTTAAAGCGGAGGATATCAGCAGAATGGAACGGAATGAGAAGAAAATGGTGAGATGGATGTGTGGGGTTAATAAGTAACACCCCGTTCTTTAACATTAATATCAAATACAAACCCCAACGTACTTGAATAAACTAATGAAAGCATATGGGACAGGGTATCGAGCGAGGAATTGACAAGGCGTCTGGGCATTAGGAGTGCCAGTGAAGTGATGCGCATGAGCCGACTTGGATGGTTTGGATATGTGGAGAGAATGGATGATCAGAACTGGGTGAAGAAATCCCGGAGTGTGAACATGGGGGGAGCTGCGCGTAGGGGTGGACCTAGAATGACGTGGGCTAGGGTACTCCTCTCCGATCTCAAAATAAAGAACTTGACAACAGAGGCAGCCCTTGACAGGGCCGCCTGGAATGCTGCCATTTAGGACGTGAGACTGTAACCACATTCTCTGTGGACAAAACGGTCTTTAAACTTGTATGTATGTACTTGTATGTATTAGTTTTCAGATCTTAAGATGTTTGGCTCATTAGTTTGGCGATTTTAAGACCTTTCGCCTCTTTGCATTGTCATTCGTGTCATTTTGATGTAATTTTTTCCTGGCAAGCGATAGCAAGCCTGTAATTTAGGAGAAACCGGCCTTCGGCCAGATTTTTTTTTACCAAAAAATGTACAAATATATCTTGAAGGGGGATCCAGGGTTTTTTTTTTTTAAGTTTGATGGAGGTCTAGGCAGGAAAATAGAAAAATAATAAATAATTGAAAAAAATCTACAAAAAAATGAACCATCACATCCAGAATAATATGCATCTATTGAATACATAAATATATTGACAGACCCTATGGTGCCCCATCTCCAGCCTGTTTCCTCTCAAAGATAATATCAAGAAGCTTCCGTTCCAACAAGTCCGACACCGACACCTGCCCATCTACATCACCTTCCAAATGGACATCCTCCTCCAGAACCTCCCACAGATCATAGCCAGTCACCCTCCACCCCAACATATCATTACTGGTATGTAAATGGACCTGCAGAAATGTATGGCAAACAGCAAGATATAAAAACAGAGAATATAAGAGTTTTCTATATCGTGGCTAATATAGTCAAATCAGACATTCAAACACACATCCAGATGATTAATTTATCTACTTTACACTCCCTGGGACAGACAAAAATTGGAACAAGAAAAACGTGCACATAACTTTGGCTACCTTTGTTTATTGTAACTAAATGTATGAATGAAAACAAAAAAATCATTACCCCTGAACTGCTAGAACCTGTGTGAAATAAAAGGTCAAATTTAGGGGAGGGGGGTATGAAGGTGGGAGGAGTGGTGAATGTGGTATGGAGCGATGCCATTACTTACTATGTGTCACCCAAATTTGAGACATTTCCCAGCACTCGCTCGGTATTTGAAGCTTTTTTTTACACGTTAGAATACCGTGCCTTCCGGAAGCAATAATGCAGTTCCTGGGTTAAAACTCAAATAAATGTTGCATTTCCTGGGTTAACCCACTGAACCCCAGCTAATTAATAATAAATGTACACCCCAGGACCAGCAGGTTGTAATTTTTGTTTTTCCCCAGAAAACACCAGGCATGGGTTAGAAATGAAGGAAAACCCACAACAAAACGATCTCCTAGGTCATTAAGGAGTCCTACGGTGCTCCCGAAAGTCGGAATTAACATGGGGAAATTGGGTAGGCAAAAACAGGTTTTTGCGCACTCACGCACATGCGGTTGGACTTTGAGAGTTTTCAACAATTGGCATTGTTGCGTGGGATACTTACAAAAGTTCCCATACAAATCTGAGCCCTCTAGGTGCCATAGGACCGGAGTAATTAACCAGGACGCACCTTATAGTCCAGTAAATCTAGCAATCATATAACTGGACCTAGAACAAATTGCAATAGAAGGTTTTTTGGCTTTAACTTGTTTATTAGGTCCCTCTGATGAACATATAAAAAGTCTCCAACTTTTGGACACTGGGAAAGTGGTTAATTTGCATAAATTCAAGATGGCCGCCGTCCAAAGCTTCAATTTACAGATAACTTTTTTCTGGTTGCTCCTAGACCCTATAAATGTATTACAAACAACGTTTTTTGGCTTTAACTTGTTTATTAGGTCCCTCTGATGAACATATAAAAAGTCTCCAACTTTTGGACACCTGGAAAGTGGTTAATTTACAGCCGAAAAACCTTACAGACAGGCTGAACTGTCTCTTTCACAAGGGGTGACACAGGCACTTTGTGCTTGTATGGGTTTTTTGACCTGTTGTCCCTCTTTTTTATAAAAAAAAAAAAAAAAAAAAACATGACGTAGTATGACGTCATTCAGAGCTAATTATGTAATTCATGATAGGAGTTCGTATTCACTTGGATCATCGGTGCTTGCATCAAAGTTGCTATTTTGACAGAGTCCTTTACATTGACCACATGCACTGGAACATTCAAGCTCATTCCGTTTGCAACTACAGCGTTGAGTGTCACAGTTGCCCTTACACTGACATCTGACCAATTTCAGTAGTGAATCAGGAGCCACTGGCGAATCCATCGTCTTCGGTTCAAGCTGTCCCTTCCGCAGACACCAGCCCCATTTCTCGGGGTCCACACAGTTCCCCATCCATTCCTGGACCTGACAATAAACTCGGAACGAGTGGTATTTGGCTGCATCGGTTGTTGGGGGAAGGCTGTGAACTTCAACGGTAGTTGAACTTTTTGCCACCTTGTTGCAAAACTTTGTCTTTCGCAGTCCGTCAAGGGTGTCATTTCCTTTTCCCCCGTACAAATAAACCAAAGGCCTTTTCACCAGCTGATGATATCGCGTCTTTACTTCCACTTTGGCAACAGAATGCTTCTATACATTTCAAGAAACCGTTGTCTTCCCTCACTTTCCTCAAGGCAGCCCCTTTACCAATACCATACAGTCGTGAGGTTGTGTCACATCCACAGAGTGCATGGACAACTGGCAGGACACGACAGATGCTTTAACCGAGAGCTTCTGCTACTGAGTTAATATGCCAACATTTCCCACCTTCCTTGCTCGACTTGAAGTACAAATCATTCATCCCTCGTTCCGCATAATGACACAACAGCACCAACAAGTCTGTGTCCTCACCTATCACATATGTCACGGTTTCCCTTGCATGCTCAATTCCCTTCTTCGCAATCATGACATCTGCATCTGCTGGCGCATTGACACAGTCAATTCCATTTGCCTTGAATGTTTCACACAATAAGTCAATGAAGTTTTGCTTATTGTCCGAGTTTGACAAGAAGTTTTCCTTTTTTGACCGAAGGGGCATGGTTGGAGTGAACATCACCTTTTGACCAAAGACTCCTTTTGATCGTCGATTGTGTGTCATGTCCTTGGTAGTAGGTCCTGATTTATAACCGTCGAATACAACCACCGGGTTGAGAAAGTTTTTGGAAACATGCTTCATGTACATGCTTGCAATGTCCTCAAATGTGTCACCCTTCTTCCATGGAATCCTTTGCAATAAGGAACCACCATCCAGAACATGGGTCACAGTCCTTTCTTCCTCAAATGATTCCAATGACGACTTGGGAACAACAGCAGCTATCTCATCTCCTAGCTGTGGTTTATTGGCTTCCCTGAGCCTCCCCCACTTATCGAACAGAGCAGTAGGGTAGCTAGACAACTCATACGCAAAGACCTCTTCAACACCTAAGTCCCTGTTATTAGCAAAGATGAGGAGCCTCTGGAAAAGGAGCTGTGGGTCGATTGGTACTTTTTCAGCATTGATTGTAACCTTTGCACCCAACGACTCAACTTGATCTTTCTTCCTAAATGAAAAGTCAAAAGCATTGCTACCTTCCATCTTCTGCACAATGTTCATACCAACCTCATACAGTAAATGAGGATTGGCCGAGGCTGGTCCTGTCACACCGTTGGCAATATTCCTGAGTTCATTTGATTCTTGAAATGGATCATAATCCTTGAAGAATGCGAGAACCTTCTCTGTGTCCTTCCTATCTCGTTCACGCCTTGCTTCAGTCATTTCTTTGTGCTGCTCAGAGGTGTGGAAATGCTTCCCTGTCAGTTCTTGCATAACTTCACTCACCTCAGCGCAGGCTGGCATAGCAAGTAACCAGCGCAGGCGTTGCGTTTCCTCCATGCCCCTACCACGTGTCAATCCACCATTCGTTTTCAAAGAGCGCATCAAAACCTGCTCTATAACCAAGTCGCTTGGCAGTCCTGCCCACAGCCGATCACTTCGGCGGATCACAAATAGACCGGAGTTCAATTGACAGAACATGTCTGGGTTGAGCTGCTCAAGTTCAATCATGTCTTGAATGTACACATGGGCTGACTTGGCATAATTGTTATGACCACACGCTGCAAAGTACGGCAACATCTCCTGGAGTGTTCCGAGGTACAGTAGGAAATCGCCCATTCTCAGTGCCCTCAGGAAGCGACGCAGCAGGTCAATCATGTCCATGTATTGAATCCATAGCTTTCCCATCTTATGCTCTGCTAAGGAGCTCTTCTCAGCTTTAAGTTTTTCAGAAATTCTGTTGAAAACGTCTTTACTGCAGACTTCATCCGGTGAAACGTCTTCACGCAACAGCTTATCCAAAAGATCTGCAGCCTCCTGGAAGTCCTTGCATGCGTCACTTTCCTCATCTACCATTGAGAGGTTGACACCGTATGCCCTGCCTAACACAATCGAACTCAAGGCTGTGTCAACCAAGAAGTGGCCTCTGATTGCTCGTGCATAGGCTTTCCCACTCAGCATTTGGGTCACAGCATTTTCAGCGTATATAAGTTCCAAAACCTCCTTAAGCCCAGATGCTTCCATAACATGGCCCATGCATCCCAAAAAGCTCATCACAGAGTGAAAGCCACCAAGGTTCAAAACAATGGGTTTCAGTTCGCTTCCTTCCTTCTCATGAACAATGATCGTCTTCGCTTTCCAATAAAGGGGTTGGTCGAATGTCAGCATTGGCGTCGTTCCCTGGCGATGGCTTTCCGCAGCAACGAAGTGAAGTGTTGAGTAAATACAACTCATGTCCGTAGGGTCCATGTCAATCATGGGCAAGAAATGGACGGATGATTTCCCTGGGTGTGGTCCATGGCACACACTCTGCATTAAGCCGGACCAGCCTGGTCGTTTTGGTCGAAGCAACCATGACGTTTTCCACAGTATGTCCAGATTTTCAAGCTTGTCAGATGCTGAAATGGGGTCAAGCTTTCTAAATTCGAGAGGCCCTCCCTTCTTGAGAACACTGCGGTAGTATTTGATTTCAATTTGAGCTGCCGTGAAGTTGTTTTCAGGTGACTGCAATCTTGGTATTGATGTTGTGTCTCTTACTTCAGGGGTGACAGCAACAATTATACCCATACCATGGTATGTTCCTCGCCCATCAAGCGTACGCAAGTTGTGATCAACATTGTCTGCAACGAACTGTCCAAACCTGCCTGCAGTGGATATGTTGGTGCCCCTGAAATTGGCAGCACACTTCGAAAACCTCAAAACTTCTGCGTAAGGCAGACAGAAGCCGTGGCTGTGTAAACTGTCCACAAGAAAGCGGGAACCAAAGTGCTGGTGCATTTGAACCGCCAATCCATACTGAATGGGTGCTACAATGGCCCTTGGTCTGGTAAGTTGCACGATACTTTGTCCAATTGATGCAACTTCAAGATCACATGACTTGCCACTGAACGTCTCTTGCAGCAATATACGAAGGGACTGCGGAACGTACGCCACATTCTTTTCCAGCGACCGGAGTTCAGAAGGATCTGGATAGAAATCTCTACAAGTATCAATGTTCTTTATATCTGCTTTGATCAACCGTGCCGCAGCCCTGACTATCTTTCTTTGTTCTGCTTCCTCATCATCAGTCTGTGGTGAGTCTTTGAATTGTTGCAAAATCTTTGCAGCACTTTCTTTGACAGTTACAACATCGCTGCGTCCATGCACGTTACTAATAACCAGTTCATCCCCAAAATATGAAATAAGTTTCTGTTTCATGTATTTTACACTATACGCTTCAACATCAGGGCACAACTGGGACATTCTATCAACGAGATCAACCACTGTAGTCTGTTCATCATCATTGCCACTGACTAGGTCCTCGATTGCGAGTAGAAATGCTTCCTCTCGTGAGGCATCTACTTTGCGACCCTTGCGAGGAGGTTCACTGTCTGCGGAATCACGATATTTGGAGGGGATCTGCCTATGTGTCTGGAAATTTGAGCTGCACTGCTTGTGATATATTGCGTCAGCTGCTGGAAGATCGCGTGCAAAGTTAATTCGGCCTCTAACAGTGTCAGCCCACTCATCAGCCCTGGCATCACATGCAGAAAGTATTGTCCTTTGAAAGTTGAAGGTGCGTACTGGATACACTTCTTCTGAATCATGCTTTGTGTCCAAATAGATTTTTGTACCACAAAAAAAGCAGTTCTCTGTAAAACAAAAGTCTGGTGTCTGAGAACGAAGAGCAGGTTTTTCAGGACGTTTCTTCTGCTTCCCAGGAATTCTATTTGGCTTCGTATTGACATGCTTCTTTCGGCAATCAATGTGCACCGTTTGGCCCTCGGACACGGTAATTGATGGCGTTCCACGTTCAGTACTGGCCTTGTTGATAGTATCTGCTCCCTTCGCCCTCAGCTTGACTGTTTCTCCTTCGTCTAACGTGTTTGAGCAAATGCCGCAGGGATTATGCACCACCTCTTCTTCCATGGCTTCGGTAGATGTCGCACCAATCTGTTGAAACAAGAAACAAGATGATGGGATTAGTATAGGCCTAGGCAAAATGTAATAGACAATAATGTGCAGTAAAGGTAGGGCTTGACCTAGAACAAATTGCAATAGAAGGTTTTTTGGCTGTAAGGTTTTTTGGCTGTAAATTAACCACTTTCCAGGTGTCCAAAAGTTGGAGACTTTTTATATGTTCATCAGAGGGACCTAATAAACAAGTTAAAGCCAAAAAACGTTGTTTGTAATACATTTATAGGGTCTAGGAGCAACCAGAAAAAAGTTATCTGTAAATTGAAGCTTTGGACGGCGGCCATCTTGAATTTATGCAAATTAACCACTTTCCCGGTGTCCAAAAGTTGGAGACTTTTTATATGTTCATCAGAGGGACCTAATAAACAAGTTAAAGCCAAAAAACCTTCTATTGCAATTTGTTCTAAGTCCAGCCCTACTTTGACTGGTCTATTATGCTTCCCTGGGGTTTAGCGTTACATACATTGCGGACGCAAACGCTGCGTCGCTGGGGTTCTGTGGGTAAACAATAATTTAACTTGAACAAGAATTCATAAATATTTATCATCCGTCATTCACCATTCACGTACACCATATTATTGTCGTTCATCTTGAGTTTTGGGAATGGAAACAAAACAGGAAGAGTTCCAATTTTTAACCAAAATTAACTGATAGTATTAAGGGGGCCCAGCTCGTTTTTTTCTTTCTCTCTCTCTCTCTCTCTGGGTTGTATCCATTCGCCCCCATTCAGCTTAATGTTTTAAGATGTTTATCCCCATACAAGTGTAATTTTTTTTCTGGTGAGCAGTAGTAAGCCAGCATATTTTTTATAATATTATTGACAGCAGGCTAAATTTGTACATTTGTCCGTAGTAAAATGTCCGGATTTCTCCATACAATGCTGGCTCGGTATCGCTCGCCAGGAAGAAATTGACACCTGAATGGGGATAAACATTTTAAAACAGTAGGCTTAATGGTGCCAAATGGAAACAAGCCAGAGAAAGAGAGTACAAAAGCAGGTGACCCCCTCAAAGTTCCTAAGGAGTATTGCACAAGACGTAATATATCTTATGATAATACACCATAAAGTGGCTTCAATTATGAGAGTGTTGGTCAAAGTTAATGTATTATATATTTTGAGTTTGTATTTGATGTTGGGTTTCATTTGGAAGTGGCTATTTCAAGTATCAATAAGAACATTTATACCGAAAGCATTGCAGGAGTAATGTATAGCGAGGCCTTCTACTTGTGGATAAGTGCCCCATTAATTACCTCTTCGATTCGTCTAAACATTAGTTACTGTTATGCCCTGATTTTATGCAGGATTAACAATTGGATATGGTGAGTTCTACTCCACTGGCATTTCCAAGTTCAAATACGTATATATAAAATGAAAGGAAATCAGAGGATAAGTATATCACAAGATATGGTTTAAGAATACAGCTTTATTTCTCTTGCACTATATTGGAGAAATAATCTGGAACTGAGAACATAGGACACGTATCACTGCCAGTGAATAGCACTTAATTTTATCACTGACTCCTAGCACAGTCGCGGAGCTAGATAGGGAACACGTATTGTTGACCAACTTCACTAAATCTTCGAGATAGTTTTTAAGACACTGGGTTGGATGATAGAGAAGTGTTTCTAGGAGTGGAGTGACCTCTGTCGCTTTCTTTCAGGAATGTCACGGTGTTTCAAGTTCAAGGTCAAGTATCCCAATAGGTATGCCGCTGGATTGTATAGAAAACGGAGAGTCAATGGGAGACTCTGAAATATTTTCTAGAACTTTGGTATATTTTGGCAGAGTCACTGACGTCTCGAAAGTAGGCTAAAATTGTATTAATTCGAGATTGATTCATTGTTGGGTGGCAGATTGTTAGTCTGTATCACTCGTACTGGTATGGGGGTACGACTCTTTGCTTTAGGACCCGATTATTAACACTGGTGCGGATTTATACGTATTTAAGCCACTTTTGGGGGAACTCTGTTTATTTTGTTCACTCGACACTTTTCCTACTGGCTGTCACTCTATCTTCTTCTCTTGGTCTCCCGGCGTGGTAACTTCTCGATGGATGTCTCCGGTAAACACTTCCGGAGGTGATTGGTTCTCGTTGGTTGCTACCCCGAAGGCCGTCTAGGTGGGCCGGCTGTGTGAAGTAGTTACAGATGGGTTGATTGGGCTTGAGATCTTAAGTATGGCTCCGCAACATATAGTAACCATCTGGCGAATTACTGTTGGGCACCATACCGAACTAACGCGAGTATTTCAGGGGTAGGAGAAACTACTCGACTGTTCTGATCAGTATATCAACCGTTGATGAAGTCCTGTTAAGGTACTCTTGGACTAGGATCTTAAATATCGAGTCTTATGTGGTCGATATCGGACGAACGCAGTAATTTCAGTTGGAGTGATATTACTGTCTGTCCTGATCTTTATGAGAGGTTCGGGGGACCCGGGGCGGTGTATAAACCTTTAAGTTACACAGTCATATGGGATGCCACAGACTTAGGATGCAAATGAAAATACCCTTTTTGTCATCCATGCTGGTTCAAATGATGTCATGCGCACCAGATCCGAAGAGTTGATGTAGAAATATTGCAAGATGATCCAGCACTGCAAAAACAAGTCAAGGAATATCATCATCTCAGGTATTCTCCCCAAGATCGACGCACCTGACAAATTCTACGACAAGGCCTTCAGCACAAATAGCCGACTAAAATATTTGTGTCTGAGGGAAGAAGTTGAATTCATCAACCTCTGGGACAACTTCTACATCCAGCCTACTCTGTTCCGCAAGGATGGCACTCATCTAAACCCTGTGGGTTCAGCACGCATGGGTCGTCTCCTACACGAAGCAGTCTGCAGCCATGGATAAAAAAATGCCATCCGAGAAGAAGCAGCAGTGACATAAATCATCCAACGACAAGCAAAAAACAGAGGCAACCGAGGACCACCAGCGATAAGGACCGAAGACAGCGAGGACCAGGACAGCCATGAACATAAATGTAGATCCGACAAGAACCAAAAATATTATTAAAGAGCATTCTGTGAGTTCTAAAATAAAAAATTTAAAGGTTTCTATGCAAACGCTCGTAGCATACGCAATAAATTTTCAGATTTAGAGGAGCTAGTGTTTACAGAAAATTATGATGTGATTGGCATAACAGAATCTTGGCTCAATACAGAGGATAGAGACTTTTTAGCAGAGTATTCACTTCCCGGTTATGTAATGCTTGAGAAAAGCCGAATAAATCGAAATGGAGTGTCTTTTTACTTTATATCAAAGAAAGTCTTAACCCTACCCTCTTGTCAAAACCTCAAATTGTGAACGTCGACACATCTTTTGTGGTAATAAAGAATAATAAAGGTACAAAAATAATACTTGCGTAAATATACAGACCTCCAGCTCAATCAGTGCAAACTGACCGAGAAATTTACGAACAAATTGCAGATGTAAGTAACTCACAAGATACCGTAATTTTTGGCGACTTTAATTTACCTGTGACCAAGTGGGACGATATTCTTACTTCACACTCCGGACATGACTTGTATACGAACTTGCAAGAGAGTTCGCTTTATCAATTTATTCGAACGCCGACCTGTGGTAATAACGTTCTTGACATTGTACTTGCAACAAAAGAAGAATTGATAGAGAATTTGAATGTTGGTGATGAATTCAGTAACAGCGACCATCGTACGATAACGTTCACTTTAAAGTTTACTAGTAACGAACCCAAAAGTAGCATCGAAAAAGTCCCTAATTTCAAGAAAGCAAACTTCCATAAACTTAGAGCTATGTTTAAAGAAACTGACTGGAGCTTTTTAATTAACAATAACGACATAAATACATCTTGGAAGTTATTCGAAACCACTTACCTAAAAGCAGTGCAAGACTGCATACCATCGAAAATACGGCGTCCAGGCCATAATAATAAGCCCAAATGGTGGAATAAAGATATTTCAAACTGCCTGCTTGCTAAAAAATTTGCTAATTATTATGTTCCTTCCAACAACCAACTATACTCCTAAAATCGATTAATGAAATTTACAAACACATGTGGCAGTCCGTGGATTCGAACCCAGGACGCTCACACCGAAAATCAACACCTTATGCATCGCACCACGAAGACAGTTAAAGGATGGTGGACACTGCCTACGATTTATTATGCAACTTCGAATCCTGCATATCAATCTAAGCATGTACACACATCCCAACTGCAACTCATGTAGGCTATGCATATGTGAATGGAAAGAGCAATTAATGTGGCCTTAACCACTAGGGAAGTCCTCTCGATAAATTACCCCTGAACCAATATCAATTATTATGTTCCTTCCAACAACCAACTATACTCCTAAAATCGATTAATGAAATTTACAAACACATGTGGCAGTCCGTGGATTCGAACCCAGGATGCTCTCACCGGATATCAACACTGATATGATACACACAATGATAGATTAAAATCCTCACAAAATGACGAAGAACGGGTGAAATTTGTAGAGCTACGACGCAAAGCCAAAAAGTTAATTAAGCAAAGTAAAAAGACCTTAGAGTTACATATTGCGAATCAAAGTAAAACAAACCTGAAAGAATTCTATAGTTATAATTTATCAGAAAGAAAAAAGTAGTTACTTCAACTGTTGGACCATTAGTCGATGAAAATGGAGAATACACCAAAGACGAAGTACAAATGAGTAATGCCCTCAATACCTTCTTTGCATCAGTTTTTACAACAGAAGACCTCAGTGATATCCCTACACCATCGCCGATTCAGATTGATAATTCAGATGTTCTAAGCAATATCACCGTTACAGAGAGAGAAGTAGTGAATTGTTTAGATAAACTCAAGGTAAATAAAACGCCTGGACCTGATATAATCTCGCCTAGAGTTCTAAAGGAAGCTAAGGATGAGCTCTCCAAACCACTGACATTACTATTCAATAAATCCTTGCAGTCTGGAACTATGCCTGATCAGTGGAAGCTAGCCAACGTAACACCGATATTCAAAAAAGACAGCAAATCCCTACCCAGTAACTATCGTCCAATTAGCTTAACCTCAGTTGTATGTAAAATGCTAGAAACGGTCATACGAGACAGACTCGTAAATCACTTAGAGGAAAATAACATACTTAAAGATACTCAACACGGCTTTCGTAAAAAACGTTCCTGTTTAACAAACCTCTTTGACTTCTTCCACGATATCCTCAACCTCTACGATGAGAGTAAAGCTGTAGATATTATATACCTTGATTTTCAAAAGGCCTTTGACAAAGTTCCCCACAAACGTTTACTGCTAAAACTAAAAGCGCATGGAATACAAGACGGTGTGTTGAAATGGATACAAAATTGGCTAAGCAACAGAAAGCAAAGAGTAGTCATAAACGGTAAGGCATCTAAATGGACCAATGTAAGTAGCGGGGTACCCCAGGGATCGGTACTAGGACCAATTCTCTTTCTAATTTACATCAACGACATAGATGAGGGTTTCACCTGTACAATCTCAAAATTTGCTGGCGATACAACAATTGCAAATAGCGTACTCTCAAAAGAACAAGTTAACGATATGCAACACAATCTAGATAAATTGTCATGTTGGGCCCAAATTTGGCAAATGAGTTTCAATGCGGAAAAGTGTAAAGTACTACATATTGGATACATATATGAGAAAGCAAACAATTCGATGAATGGCACTCAGCTTAAGAATGTAAACAGAGAAACCGATCTGGGAGTAACAATATCGAGTAACCTAAAACCGAGTCAACAATGTTCAGAAGTTGTTAAGAAGGCAAACAAAATAATTGGCTTTATAGGCAGGTCATTTGAGCATAAATCCAAAGAAGTTATCCTAACCCTTTACAATTCCTTAGTCCGCCTTCTTCTGGAATACTGCGTTCAATCCTGGTGCCCTAATTATTACCAAAAAGATATAAACAAGCTAGAACGAGTTCAACGTAGAGTTACCAAAATTATACCTAGCCTAAAGAACAAACCATACGAAGAGCGTCTTAGAGAATTAAATCTATTTCCTTTAACCCAATGCAGATTAAGAGGTGACTTAATTCAAGTGTTCAAAATCATCAAAGGCATCGACAATATGAACTGTAGTAAGTACTTCACTATCGACCAATCTAATTACACGCGGGGAAACAGTTGCAAAATTATTGGTAAATCTTTTAACTCACATGAATCTAAGAATTTCTTTTTCAACCGAGTTGTCAACTTGTGGAATGGGCTTCCCCGATACGTTATAGACTGCAGCACCGTTGATTCATTTAAACTCCGCCTAGACAAATATCTCGCATCAAACCCGCGACTGACTGCGTTTGTAAATGAATAACTTTATTTTATGCTCCCCTCAGTTACTAACCCATCTGTCCCTTACTAACTTCCTAATCCTGCCACGGACATCAGTTCCCTTTCCAATGTTCCCTTACCCACTCTAAACCACTGTTTGGACACTTGATCCTCAGTGTTTTGGAGGACAAGCAGCCTAAAAGGGACACTAGACCGGTTGTTGCTTGATTTCCTTTGTACTCCTTTGTACTCTCTGCAGAGTACCCATGAGGGTAGAATTACCAAACGTAGAGTTACCAAAATGATACCTAGCCTAAAGAACAAACCATACGAAGAGCGTCTTAGATAATTAAATCTATTTCCTTTAACCCAATGCAGATTAAGAGGTGACTTAATTCAAGTGTTCAAAATCATCAAAGGCATCGACAATATGAACTGTAGTAAGTACTTCACTATCGACCAATCTAATTACACGCGGGGAAACGGTTGCAAAATTATTGGTAAATCTTTTAACTCACATGAATCTAAGAATTTTTTTTTCAATCGAGTTGTCAACTTGTGGAATGGGCTTCCCCGATACGTTATAGACTGCAGCACCGTTGATTCATTTAAACTCCGCCTAGACAAATATCTCGCATCAAACCCGCGACTGACTGCGTTTGTAAATGAATAACTTTATTTTATCCTCCCCTCAGTTACTAACCCATCTGTCCCTTACTAACTTCCTAATCCTGCCACGGACATCAGTTCCCTTTCCAATGTTCCCTTACCCACTCTAAACCACTGTTTGGACACTTGATCCTCAGTGTTTTGGAGGACAAGCAGCCTAAAAGGGACACTAGACCGGTTGTTGCTTGATTTCCTTTGTACTCCTTTGTACTCTCTGCAGAGTACCCATGAGGGTATCTCGCCAAGCCCTGTCTCTAACACAGCGGTCTCAAAAGCTTGAGACTACCTGTGCCGAGTGGCAGTGTCCACTTTAAATAGTGAATAATAGAGAGGGCGGCAGGCCGGAGTCTCTCTACTTTTCACTATAGAAAATGTAACCTCGCGGTGGAGCCTATGTCACATCGGCAGGCCGAACGACGACAAAGTTCCTCGACATGGACACTTTTTTACGAGTGTTCACTTGGACTCCGTAAAACACAGAGAAGGCGGCAGGCCGGAGTCTCTCTAGTTTTTACGAGGCAAAGTGAAACCTGATAAATGGGACTATGTTGACGCTGGCATGCCAGCCATCAACAAAGTTCTTATATCAGGACACTGGTACCTTCCCACTCTAGAGAATATTGAGGACGGCAGGCCGTTAACTCAACTTCTTTTAGAGATGGTGCGGTTGTGGGCTTTCCTTAACAAGATGGCCGATATCCTACTTTCCCAACTCGGAAGGAAAGTTGTTCCTATCACAATAGCTATATGTCCCTCTGGCAGGCCAGACAGAGACAGAGTTATTGTGACAGGCCACAGCTGTCGATAACTTATAGTCTGAGGAGAAAGTTTCGGCAGGCCGTACAATTTTCCCACTAGACTAGCTAGTCACCGCCTAAGTAGGATATCTACGTTAGCTAGGCAGGCCCGGGTCTAACGAGATCCCACGAATATGGTTTGTGAGTTGCTGTCTCAGTATAGGTGTGTCTCTCTGGCTTGCCAGACGAAGACAGAGTACCTGGGACAGAACTCAGTTAACAGGGACTTGTAGTCTCAGAAGAAATATCAGCAGGCCGTACACATTCTTCACTAGACTAACAAGTAACCGCCTAAGTAGGATCTCCACGTTAGCTAGGCAGGCCCGGGTCTAACAAGGATACCTAGTATAGGGTTTACAGTTGCTGTCTCAGTATAGGTGTGTCTCTCTGGCATTTCAGACGAAGACAGAGTACCTGGGACAGAACTCAGTTAACAGGGACTTGTAGTCTAAGAAGAAATATCGGCAGGCCGTACACATTCTTCACTAGACTAACTAGTAACCGCCTAAGTAGGATCTCCACGTTAGCTAGGCAGGCCCGGGTCTAACAAGGATCCCTAGTATAGGGTTTACGGTTGCTGTCTCAGTATAGGAATGTCTCTCTGGCATGCCAGACGAAGACAGAGTACCTGGGACAGAACTCAGTTAACAGGGACTTGTAGTCTAAGAAGAAATATCGGCAGCCCGTTCACATTCTTCACTATACTAACTAGTAACCGCCTAAGTAGGATCTCCACGTTAGCTAGGCAGGCCCGGGTCTAACATGGATCCCTAGTATAGGGTTTTACAGACAGTATCTGGAATTTTCGGCAGGCCGGTCAGTCCATCTGACTGGAGAGCAATCTTAAATTTTCTCAAGTTGGCAAGCCAGTACTTTTGAAGCCTCAACAATTGCTTGACTTTCCTCAGAAATCCTGATCTGGTATTGCGGATTACTGAGTGCACTCCTGCGGTACCTCTAGGATGGTAAGGACATGAGGAGGTATCCTAGATGGGGTCCTTGAACCCTTCTTGTTCTGCTGGTCAAGGTCTCCTTCAATGCAATTATATTACTCGGTGATGGGGTGATGAGTAAGGTCAATTATAGCTCCTAGAGTAGGGTACTTCATCTAAAGTTAATTATAAATTCATAGGTGGTCTATAATTATACTCTCAATAGAACTCTGGAAAACAATAATAGTGAGTCAAGTAAATGAAATATGAAATCGGTGCTCTCGGGGAGGACTTTGAGGTGTCGTGTGTACCAAAGGGTGTCGTGTGCACCTGACAGGTACAAAGGAGTACAAAAGAAATCAAGCAACAACAGCTCTAGTGACCCTTCGAGGCTGCTTGTCCTCCAAAACACTGAGGATCAAGTGTTCAAACAGTGGTTTATAGTGGGTAAGGGAACATTGGAAAGGGAACTACTGCCCTGGAACTAATGTCCGTGGCAGGATTGGGAAGTTAGTAGGGGACAGATGGTTTAGTAACTGAGGGGAGGATAAAATAAAGTTATTCATTTACAAACGCAGTCAGTCGCGGGTTTGATGCGAGATATTTGTCTAGGCGAAGTTTAAATGAATCAACGGTGCTGCAGTGTATAAAATCTCGGGGAAGCCCATTACATAAGTTGACAACTCGATTGAAGAAGACATGTTTAGCTTCGTGTGAGTTAAAAGATTTGCCAATAATTTTGCACCCGTTTCCCCGCGTGTAATTAGATTGGTCGATAGTGAAGTACTTACTACAGTTCATATTGTCGATGCCTTTGATGATTTTGAAAACTTGAATTGAGTCGCCTCTTAATCTGCGCTGGGTTAAAGGAAATACATTTAATTCTCTAAGACGCTCCTCGTATGGTTTGTTCTTTAGGCTAGGTATAATTTTGGTAACTCTACATTGAACTTGTTCTAGCTTGTCTATATCTTTTTGGTAATAAGGGCACCAGGATTGAACGCAGTATTCCAGAAGAGGGCGGATTAAGGAATTGTAAAGGGTTAGGATAACGTCTTTGGAAATATGCTCAAATGACTTGCCTATAAAGCCAATTATTTTGTTTGCCTTCTTAACAACTTCTAACATTGTTGACTCGGTTTTAGGTTACTCGATATTGTTACTCCCAATTCGATTTCTCTGTTTACATTCTTAAGCTGAAATGAGATAGCAAAGTATTTGATGAATGGCACATTCATCAAATGCTTTGCTATCTCATTTTGGTATCCGATATGTAGTACTTTACATTTATCCGCATTGAAACACATTTGCCAAATTTGGGCCCAACATGACAACGTATCTAGATTGTGTTGCATATTGTCAACTTGTTCTTTTGAGAGTACGCTATTTGCACTTTTTGTATCGTCAGCAAATTTTGAGATTGTACAGGTGAGACCCACATCTATGTCGTTGATGTAAATTAGAAAGAGAATTGGTCCTAGTACCGATCCCTGGGGTACCCCGCTACTTACATTGGTCCATTTAGATGCCTTACCGTTTATGACTACTCTTTGCTTTCTGTTGCTTAGCCAATTTTCTATCCATTTCAACACACCGTCTTGTATTCCATGCGCTTTTAGGTTTAGCAGAAAATCAAGGTATATAATATCTACAGCTTTACTCTCATCGTAGAGGTTGAGGATATCGTGGAAGAAGTCTAAGAGGTTTGTTAAACAGGAACGTTTTTTACGAAAGTCGTGTTGAGTATCTTTAAGTATGTTATTTTCCTCTAAGTGATTTACGAGTCTGTCTCTTATGAGTGTTTCTAGCATTTTACATACAACTGAGGTTAAGCTAATTGGACGATAGTTACTGGGTAGGGATTTGCTGCCTTTTTTTAATATCGGTGTTACGTTGGCTAGCTTCCACTGATCAGGCATAGTTCCAGACTGTAAGGATTTATTGAATAGCAATGTCAGTGGTTTGGAGAGCTCATCCTTAGCTTCCTTTAGGACTCTAGGTGAGATTATATCAGGTCCAGGCGTTTTATTTACCATGAGTTTATCTAAACAATTCAATACTTCTCTCTCTGTAACGGTGATATTGCTTAGAACATCTGAATTATCAATCTGAATCGGCGATGGTGTAGGGATATCACTGAGGTCTTCCGTTGTAAAAACTGGTGCAAAGAAGGTATTGAGGGCATTACTCATTTGTACTTCGTCTTTGGTGTATTCTCCATTTGCATCAACTATTGGTCCAACAGTTGAAGTAACTACTTTTTTCTTTCTGATATAACTATAGAATTCTTTCGGGTTTGTTTTACTTTGATTCGGCAACATGTAACTCCAGGGTCTTATTACTTTGCTTAATTAACTTTTTGGCTTTGCGTCGTAGCTCTACAAATTTCACCCGTTCTCTGTCATTTTGTAAGGATTTTAATCTATCATTAGCAAACTGTTTAGCAAGCAGACAGTTTGAAATATCTTTATTCCACCATTTGGGCTTATTATTATGGCCTGTACGTCGTATTTTCGATGGTATGCAGTCCTGCACTGCTTTTAGGTAAGTGGTTTCGAATAATTCCCAGGATGCATTTATGTCGTTATTGTTAATTAAAAAGCTCCAGTCAGTTTCTTTAAACATTGCTCTAATTTTATGAAAGTTTGCTTTCTTGAAATTAGGGACTTTTTCGATGCTGATATTTGGTTCGTTACTAGTAAACTTTAAAGTGAAAGTTATTGTACGATGGTCGCTGTTACTGAATTCATCACCAACATTCAAATTCTCTATTAATTCTTCTTTTGTTGCAAGTACAAGGTCAAGAACGTTATTACCACGGGTCGGCGATCGAACAAATTGATAGAGTGAACTCTCTTGCAAGTTCGCATACAAGTCATGTCCGGAGTGTGAAGTAGGAGTATCGCCCCACTTGGTCACAGGTAAATTAAAGTAACCAACAAATACGGTATCTTGTGAGTTACTTACATCTGCAATTTGTTCATAAATTTCTCGGTCAGTTTGCACTGATTGAGCTGGAGGTCTGTATTTTTTTTTCTTTTTTCTATATGATTGAGAGAGGCAAAAGGCAGAACTGCCTATAGCGAGTGCCTCCCCCATAGTTGAAAGAGTGACAGGGCCAAAATCAAGGGACGTTCGAGCTAAAATGCCTGGATACACGGAGTTTGAAGCAATTTAAGTCATAGGTAGAGGGAAAGACTGATTCTGGGAGAGAGTTCCTGAGCTCAGCTGTTGAGTAGAAGAAAGTTTGAGAGTAACGTTTCACTCTTGGGTTGGAGAGTTGCACAGAGTAGGGGTGGGATTGAGTTGCAAGATGGGTACCACGTGCCCTACGAAAAGGAGGTGGTATTCACTGGGAAAGCTCTGAGGAACACTGATTATTATAGTAGCGATAGAATAGCGAGAGAGATGCAACTTTGCGGCGGAGAGAGAGAGATTGCAGAGAGTTGGTGAGTGGACGCGAGTTAATGATACGAAAGGCCTTCCTTTCAACTTTGTCTAGGAGACTGGTGTGAGAGGAACCTCCCCACACATGTGAACAATACTCAATACAAGGACGCACTATGCCCCTGTACAGAGCAAGAAGCTGTGCAGGGGAATAGAACCCCCTAAGGCGGTTGAGCTCACCCAGCTTCTGGGAGGCTGCCTTAGCAAGACTGGTAATATGGTCCTTCCAACTGAGAGAGGAAGAAAAAGAGACACCAAGAATATTGAGAGAAGATGAAGGATTGATTTTTGTATTTTTGAAGAATAAGGGATAGTCCGCTGGGAGTTCCTTACGGGTAGATAGATGGAGAAATTGGGTTTTGGAAGCATTAAAGGTAACAAGGTTTTCTCTGCCCCAATTGGAGATAGTAATTAGATCAGAATTTAAGAGTTCTATGGCTTCATTACGTTTGTCGTTGAGGGATTGCTGGCTGGAGCGTTCTGAAAAACTAATGGAGTAGTGTAAGGTTGAGTCGTCTGCGTATGAATGGATTGGAATTGAGGTACAGTTGAGGAGATCATTTATAAAAATTAGAAAGAGAATAGGAGATAGGACAGAGCCCTGAGGAACACCGGAGTTTGTAGGGTGAGGAAGTGAACAATGGCCGTCCACAACCACGGCTATGGAACGGCTGGAAAGGAAAGTAGAGATAAAGGCACAGATGGAGGGATAGAAACCGAAGGAAATTAAAGATTTGTGCCAGACTCTATCGAAGGCTTTCGATATGTCTAGTGCAATAGAAAAAGTCTCACCGAATTCCCGAAAGGAGGATGATCAAGAGTTAGTAAGATATGAAAGAAGATCACCAGTAGAGCGACCTTTAAGGAAGCCATACTGGCGATCTGAGAGCAGATTATGAGAAGAGAAATGCTTAAGAAATTTGGAAGCAAGAATAGCTTCAAAAACTTTAGAAAGACAAGAGATGAGAGCAATTGGACGATAGTTGAAGGGTTGAGAGCGGTCACCCTTCTTTGGGACAGTTTGAATGTGAGCAAATTTCCAGCATGAAGGGAAGACGTTAGAGGATAGACAGAGGCGAAAGAGTTTGCCTAGGCAGGGAGTCAGCACGGAAGCATAGTTTTTGAGAACAACAGGAGGAACACCGTCCGGACCGTACGCCTTATTAGTATTAAACCCAGAGCGGGTAGAAAGTACATCTTTAGAAGAGATTAGGATATTAGGCATGAGTAAGAGAGAGGAGGGTGGAGAGGGAGGAATAGCACCGGAATCATCCAAGGTGGAGTTTCTAGCAAAGGTTTGAGCGAAGAGTTTAGCTTTGTCAGAGGAAGAAGTGATGGTTGTGCCATCAGAGTCGAAAAGGAAGGGAAAGACGAGGAAGAGAAATTGTTGGAGAGGTTTTTGGCTAGATGCCAGAAAGCTTGGGAAGAGCTAGAGTTGGATAGTTCAGTGCATTTATTATTGATGAAAGAGTGTTTGGCAAGTCGAAGAACAGATTTGGCTTGATTCCGGGCACAAACATAGGAAGAATGAGTGTCTTGAGTTTTAAGGCGTCGGTGCCGTTTTAATGCTTCCTCCTTATTGCGGACAGCAATAGAACAGGCGTGAGTAAACCAAGATTTTTTAGCATTAGTCTGAGAGAAAGAGAATGGAATGTATGCTTCCATGCCCGATAGGATTACCTCGGTAATGCGTTCAGCACTCTTCGAGGTCCCCGGCCACGGAAGCAGAAATAATTTCATGGGAAATCAAAGAAGTACTGCCGGAGAGCCTCCCAGTCGGCAGCGCCGAAGTGCCACAAGCGCCGCCGTCTAGGAGGATCGGGTGGTCGTACTGGAGAGATAGGACAGGTGACAGAGATAAGTTTATGGTCGGAGGAGCCCAAAGGAGAGAAAAGATCAACAGTATAAGAAGAAGGGTTAGAAGTTAGAAACAAGTCAAGAATGTTGGGCCGATCTCCGATGCGATCCGGGATACGGGTGGGTTGCTGAACTAACTGCTCTAGGTCATTTAGGATAGAAAAGACGTAGGCTTGTTCACCAGCTGGGTCAGTAGTGTGAGAGGAGAGCCATTGGTGGTGGTGAACGTTGAAATCTCCTAAGATGGAGATTTCTGAGAAAGGAGAAATGGATAGAATATGTTCCTCTGTAGAGTTTAAATAGTCAAAGAATTTGAGAAAGTTGGTAGAGTTAGGGGAAAGATAGACAGCACAGAAATATTTAGTAAGAGAATGACAGGAAAGTTTGAGCCATAAAGTTGAGAATTCAGAGGAGTCGAAATCGGAAACACGAAAGCAAGTGAGTTTGTTGTGCACATATGCACAATATCCGCCTTTGGCTTTGAAACTAGGATAGAGAAAGTAGGAGGATACAGAGAAGGGGCTGCTGGCTGTTGCTACAGACACCTGAGTTTCGGTGAGGAAGAGAAGATCAGGTTTGTAGGAGGAAAGATGGTGTTCAACAGAGTGAAAGTTAGAGGAAAGTCCGCGAATGTTGCAGAAATCAATAGAAAGAGTAACAGGCCGAGGTCCAGGTAATTTTGTGGGGTTGTCAGGGGATGGTTGGTCGGGTGTGTATTATTTTTGTACCTTTATTATTCTTTATTAGCACAAAAGATGTGTCGACGTTCACAATTTGAGGTTTTGACAAGAGGGTCGGGTTAAGACTCTCTTTGATATAAAATAAAACGCCACCTCCATTTTTATTTATTCGGCTGTTCTCAAACGGGAAGTGAATACTCTGCTAAAAAGTCTGTATCTTCTGTATTGAGCCAAGATTCTGTTATGCCAATCACATCATAATTTTCTGTAAACACTAGTTTCTCTAAATCTGAAAATTTATTGCGTATGCTATGAGCGTTTGCATAGAAAACCTTTAAAGTTGCGGTTATAGAACTCACAGAACGTTCTTTAATCAAATTTTTGGTTCTGGTCGGATCTACATTTACATTCATGGCTGTCCTCGGTCCTCGATCGTTATCCCTGGCTATGATGCGTGCGAGACAGTGTTTATCCTTCTCTCTCCTTCTCGTCATGGTGGTGAGTGGATTTTGCTACGGATCTTGGTTGGTAGTAATTTTAGGTACAAGAATATATAAATCTCCCTCGGCATTGTGTTGTCTACAGGAGTGTGTACGTATCTAACTTTCCCGGTTCGTGTTGGTAAGCCTGGGTGTACACGCGGGTGAGGGTGTGTGTACACACAGGGTATTTAGCGTACGGAGCGCCCTCTCTCGGGGCGCGGGAGCAGCAGATTTCCTGCATTACTTTTACGTGGAGACAATTAGGTACAGGGTATTCATTTAGAAGGAAGCATGTGTGGTTTGTGTAACTAGCAAAACTAGTTGAAGAGTGTCAAAAACAGGCATGTGTATATGTGTGGAAAAACAGTGTTCCAGGATCTATCGAAGTATAGGTTCACATCTTATTGCATAACATCGTTTTCATACAGGCATATAATGGTTTCATCTGGCATTGATTTCTTCGGTAGTGAAGATACGCGTTTCTCCTAAACTACTACTTCTTAATTCTCCCCCAGTTATATGGTGAGGTGGGGAGAAAAGAAAAACACAAGAATACATGGATCATGGTTGATCATAATGTTTGTTTAATCGATGTGCAGGGTCATGATGACATTGATTATATATCGTAACAAGAAGCACGTATTGTAAACAAAAATAGGAGAGAAGCATAGGTGGTTCAGAAGTGTACACTGAACCTCAGTTTCCTCTTCGTGGTGGTAGTAGGAGTCAGCGTCCGCTTTGATGTGGTGGGGCATTCTTCTTCTGTAGTGGCTTCTCTTTTTCGAGGTATTTTACTTCCGTCTTCCCCTTGTAAGGCACGTCCTCTGGCCTCAGGTGCAAATGTTAATAAATTGTCCTGGGCGCGTATTAAGGGAAGTCGGGCGATGTGTGTCCACCACCTCAGCGATCTTGCGTCGGGCGTTTTGATGGGATCCACCAGGACAGCAATGTGGGCTTTGGTGTCTGGTTCTAACGAGGCTGCGAAGGCTTCGTGTACGTGCCTTATTCTTGTGAATTTTACGGCGTCGTTGGACCATTTCACTCTCTTAATGAATGGAGTGAAGGGCATGGTTATGGAGGTAGTAGACAGGAACTCGGCAGGGGTTGTGTCTGTGGTGGTGGTGGCTGGGTGAATGACCTTCCTAGCTTCATTGGCCGGAATGTCATGACCTCTTGTGGACGCGAAAGTAGCAGGTACAGCCTACCTGCTACTTTCGCGTCCACAAGACAAGGCAGGGGGGCAATTTTTGTGTGTGTGGAACGGAATTTGTGTTAGTTTCTTGGTGTACTATATGGATTTTTGGCTGCTTAAGAGGGCAAATGGCGCTTATTTGATTGCGATGGAATGGATGTGTATCGGGGGTATGGATTGCGGACAATGTCTGTGTGAATCGGTCGGCTGATTTACTTGATCGACCTGATTTAGTGCGAATAGCTCCGCGGGGAGGTGTTTCAGTACTGGTGGTGGATGATGGCGACGGGGATGTTGGTTTAGGATTGGGAGTGGAAGGGGGAAGAGATATAGGTTTTTGAGTAGAATTGGGAGAGTGTGTTGGTGTTGGAGATAGAGGTGTTTTTTTATGGTAGAAGGGAATGGAGATGAAGTTGGAGGAGCTATAGACGAGTTGGTGTTGTTATTTGGAGGGGCATGGAAAATGAAGTTGAGGGTTGGGAGGGGGAATAGGGAGTAAGGATAGGAGGGAATAGTGAGTTTCGCGGGGTGGTAGGGAAAGACCATGTTTTAGGGAGGTGTTGGTGAGGTTATTCGAGGTGGAGAGGTTGGTTGTAGGGGGATAGGTTTACTTTTTGTAAGTGGCGGTGTTTTCGCCTTGATGGGTAAAGGCTGGGGGAGATGATGTTGAGGGGAGGAAGAGAGTGATTTTGAAGTGAAGCAGAGGAGGAGGTTGACTTGGGGGGGTAGGTGAGTGGTGACGTCATCGGGCGGCGTTTCTTTGCAGGTGGGGATGATGTTGGGGAGGATTCTGGAGAAGGATGAGGTTGGGGTGCGGGTTTTTTCTTTTGTTTGGACCTGAAAGGTGTGGGAATTATGGATTTTAGCAATTTTCCACGCGGTCTGAGTTCATAGCGGGAAGTGGTGGGTTGTGGGGCAGGAGTTGTAGGAGGTTTATGATTGGGAGCATCTGATGTAGGGGGGCTGGTGGTGATATTGTGAGAAACTGGAAATGGGGGTGGTGTTCTTGGCGTGTGTTGGATTATCTGCTGCGTTGTTTGTGGGGTAATTTTGGGAATGGTGGGAAGCAAGGGGGGCATACTGACTAGCGGAAGGTTAGAAGACCCCGGGCCGTCCTTAGTATGAGGTGTAGTGGTTGTTGCTGGAGGTTCTGGAGCCTTGTTTTTCTCTGCTGGTGGTGGTGGTACGGTATCACGCTGAAGGGGTGAATATCTCCTCACGAATCTGTTTCTGTAAGTTCTGAACTCCCCGTGGTATTTGATGATGACTTGAAAGGGGTTGGGTATTTTCTCAATTGAATATAGGCCCACATATCGTGGCTCAAGTTTGTTAATGACAGGCAATTTGGCGACCATGACGGTGTCACCAATAGCAATGGGGTTTTTGGGGCTGGAGACATCGGTGGTGACGTCTTGACAGGCTTGTGCAGTGTGCAGGGTATTTTTCAATTGTTGGAGAGGGTCTACGGTATACTTGGTGGACGGGGGAGTGGCCAGATGTCGGAATGGTAGCAGCAATGGCGCCACTCCGTAGACGCGTTCGTGGGGAGAGATTCCATCTTCTCGGGGGCAAGAGTTTAAACCCCACTGAATCATTTTTATCTGGCTGGGCCAGTCAGTGGTTTGTAATTCGATAATTTTTGTTCTTAGCTGATTGTTAATAGGTCGGTGGCTCTGTTCAAAGATGGCGTTCCCTTGTGGCCAATAAGGGGAAGAGTGTTTCACCTTTATTCCACATTTGGAATTGAATGCCTCCCATATTTGTCCTGCGAATTCTGGGGCATTGTCAGACAGCAGGGCTAGGGGTAGTCTGAACACAGAAAATGTTTGGTGGCTAGTAACTCGGCCACTGTTATTGCTGCATGGTCTTTGCTTGGGCAGCCGATAAAGAACTTTGAGTAAACGTCCACGAAAGTAACGATGAAACGTTTTCCGTGACTGGGTGGAAAAGGTCCCATGACGTCTAACGAAAGTACTTGCCATGGTTTATGGGCAGAGATGGTTCCGGCTGGTCCTGGGGTTTTGCACCTATCTTTTCCTATGGCACAGGATTTGCAGGCCTCAGTTACCTGTTTTGCAATACCTGAAGGATTAACCGTCCAGTATTGATTTTGGAACACCCGGAGCATCTTCTTTTGTCCCAAATGGATACCGTTTCCCTCATAAATAGAGATCATGTATTCTTGGGCCATGGCGGGTTCTACAATAATGTGTCCGGACTCGGTGGTTAATTGATCTCCCCATCGACAAATATGTTGAAAAATGTGACGAGGGATCCACTAAGGTTTGATGCTCTTCTCCCAGAGTTGTAACATGGTGGGCTCTGGTGATGAGGGTTTTCCTGTCGGTGTAGATGAGTCCTGGTTAGTGGGTTGTAGAGCGGCTAGATTGGGGGGCGACGATTCTGGGACAGGTAAACGTGACAAGGCGTCCGCGTTGGTATTGTAGCTTTCCGGGCCTATAATGGATTTCAAAGTCATACTCCTCTGAGGTTTCTCTCCATCGTACCAAGAGGGCAGAGCTGGTTTCGCAACGTCTAAGCCATTGCAGGGACTGATGGTCTGTGATGACGTCTAATTTGGCCCCTAACACAAAAGATCGAAAGTGGTTCAGGGCGCAGATGACGCCTAAGCACTCGCGCTTGGTGGCTGCGTATGCTATGACGTGTTCCTTTCCGTCTTGTACCTGAGCTAGCACTGCGCCAATTGCGTACAAAGAAACATCGGTATACAAGCGGAAAGGTTGTTGGTAGTCTGGGAAAGCTACGGTCGGGGCTTGCACTAACTTCTCCATCAAGGTCTCAAATGTTAAGTTGCGTTCAGAGGTCCATTCGAAGGGGGTGTCTTTATGAGTCAATTGATGGAGGGGCTGAGCAATTTCGGCGAATTTCGGAACAAATCTTCTGTAGTAGGTGGCTAATCCTAGAAAAGACCTCATTCCTTTCACTGTGGTGGGTGGCTGTTGATTAGCGATAGCTGAGAGTTTCTTAGGGTCAGGTGATATGCCTTGTGCTGAAATGGCGTGCCCTAAGAATCCTACAGTGTTTTTCGCAATTTCGCACTTTGAGGGTTTTAATTTTAGCCCGGCGTCTCGGATGCGTTGTAACACCTGACGAAGCCTTTGAAGATGTTCTGACCAGGTTTTAGAATAGACGATGACGTCGTCGAGGTAAGCCAGACAGGTCTCCCTAGTAAGTCCCTTGAGTACGGACTCCATTAACCGGGAAAAAGTGGCGGGACCGTTGCATAGTCCAAAAGGCAGCACGTTGAATTTGTAGAGATGTCCTCCACTGGTTGAAAATGCTGTCTTCTGCTGGTGCTCGGGGGTTATGGGAACTTGCCAGTATCCGGCCTGTAAGTCTAGCGTGGTAAACCATTTGGAGCCATGTAGAGAATCGAGGGAATCATAGATCCTAGGCAATGGTGTTGCATCCTTGATTGTGGCGTCATTGAGTCGGCGATAGTCCACGCAAAATCTGGTGGAGCCGTCTTTCTTCTTCACCAGAACGACTGGGAATGACCAGGGGCTGACGGAGGGAGTGGCGATACCGGCATCCAGCATGTCTTGGGCTTGTTGTTTTTCCTCTTTTCGTTGAACCAAGATTTTTCCGGCGGGAATGCTGCCGCAGAGGGGGTCCTGTGGTGTGCATGGAGTGCTCCTCTATGGTGGTCTTGCCGATTTCGGTCGAAGTTTGTGCGAAAACATCATGAAACTCCAGGATGAGCTGTCTCATCTTCTGCTGTTGGCTTTGGGTCAATTTCTCGGGAACGTGGGGTAATATGGGAGAATGATGATTTTTTTCTGGAATTAGGGTGACCTCATCGAATGTTTCTAGGTCGCCTATTATGAGGCCTCGAGGTAAGGTCAGCTTCTCATCCGAGATGTTGGCAATGAGGATGGCGTTGTGTCGGGAGGATTGGATGGTGGGCTGGATCCTACACCAGTCGGGTCCATCGGAAATACCGGTGGGGGTCGACAATATCATGACAGGCTGCGGCATGGGTCGGATTCTAACCCATTTATCATGTTGTGGGGGAATCTCGGTTCTTTCGTGGGTCATGGCAGGACTAATTATGGTGGGGGGGTGCGAAGACTGAAAATATTTTGTCTGGCATGATATAATACTGGGCGGGCGAGGATAGGGATGATGCGAGTTATTTGGTTCTTCAGGGTTGGCTGGTGGGTGACATTTCAGATTAATATTTGACTGATGCCCTGCCTGTTGGGTATCGTAATTGTGGGCTTCAGTAACAGTGGGAGAGTTAGGGAAAGTGTCACAAAGATCATGTTGGGCTTCAGTAGCAATGTTCACTACGGGAAGTGATATCTGGGTGGTCAGGAAAATGAAGAGACAGAGCTTCAGTAGAAATGTTGTAACGGTATCTGCTACTGGGTGCACGGTCAGATTCGTCTGGTCGTGTTTCACTTCGTTCGTGAGCAGGGAGGACATTTGGGCGGTCATAGGTGGTTAAGGGCTTCTTACGACTGTGGTGGTGACAAGTGGGGTTGGTGAAGGTTGGCTTGGAATCCGTGCAAGCTTGGGGGTTTATTTTCTTCTTCTGTGATTTTGATCTGTGGGACTCAGTTTTTTTTAAAAGGGGGTTTGAGGGGTGTTGTTTCTTCTGAAGTTTTCTTTCTTTGAAATGGATCAGTCATTGCCCAGGGTCCCCTTGGGCTTGGAGCTTCTGGAGTAAGTCCAATCCCAAATACCCGTCGTAGTGTCTGCATTCCGAATGGAACACCACAAATGAATGGTAACAGTCCGCATGTTCGGTAGGAGTGGTTACGTGGATGGGGAGGGTTTCCCCTCTGATGTGAAGAGGGGTATCACTTGCACTAATTAGGCTCGAGGTGGTAGGTTGGAGGTTGTCAAATCTTTCACATAATATGAATTAAATAAACATGATCGAGCAGGGCCAGTGTCGATCAGTAAGCGTACTGGAACGCCGTTTATCTTGGCTAGGTGATATATGGGAGGTGGGCACTCGTTTTTTTATTCCCCCGCCGAAGCCGTGGTGGGCGGAGGAGAACACAAAATTTCCGGGAATTTTGTCTCTTCCTCGTCCTCTACTAGGTCGAGGTGATCTTCCTCCGGTAGGTCTGAAGGACGTTCTCTGCTTCCGTGGCTTCATTTGCGGAGAATCTGGGCTTGATGGTTCTGTTAGATTTGGCAGAGTCACGGATAAAATGGAGAGGGCACCGGGAATTACAAGCAGAAAAGTCATATGGCTTAATGATAACTAAAGGGTGTGGTTTACCTGGGCGTTGATGTTGATTGCGGGGAAACACTCTCTTCAGCTGGTGTGGTTTGAAGGCTGGTCTGCTTGGCTGGTAGTACCCGGGACGGTGGTGGATGGAGCAGTTTGTCGGTTGTACTGGGCCTGTTCACCAGCTCGGTGTGGTAATTGTGGGTGCGTGGTGAACCTTTTGATAGCTGCAATCATAGGTTTCTTGGGCTGGGAGGCTAATATTCTCCATATGGTTGCTATATCCCGCTGAAAACCTACGGGATCGTGTACGTAGGGTAGTACTTGCACCTAATGCACTAGAATGTGCTGCTCTTGCATATTTCGAGTCAACGTAGGGAATGCAGCCCTGACTTGTTGATTGATGTTTGTGATAGTTGCGTCAAGGTCACCATCATACTTGATGTCCTTGATTTTGTTGTGGGCTACAAACACACCCAGAGAAGGCTTGATTGCCTCAATCACCATGGGTTTGAACGCATCCCAGGTGAGTGCAGGGGTTACCTGCGGGGCTACAAGGGAAACGGCTTTTCCCAAGTGCGTAAGAAGGACAGCTATTTTCTCGCGGTCCATGGTATATGCTAAGTCTAGCACTGGTTTCACTATGTCCATGTACACTTCTATTTCATATGTCTCCCCATCGTATTTGGGGATGGGAATGTGAGAGCGTGGAGCGGCCATATTTATATAGTATCTTTATCTCTGTTTCTTTTCCAAATATGTTCAATATATTGAATTCTTCCGTCCGAATAGAGAACCACCGCTAGCCACCAATAGTATGCCCTGATTTTATGCAGGATTAACAATTGGATATGGTGAGTTCTACTCCACTGGGACTTCCAAGTTCAAATACGTACATATAAAATGAAAGGAAAACAGAGGATATGTATATCACAAGATATGGTTTTAGAATACAGCTTTATTTCTCTTGCACTATATTGGAGAAATAATCTGGAATTGAGAACATAGGACATGTATCACTGCCAGTGAATAGCACTTAATTTTATCACTGACTCCTAACACAGTCGCGGAGCTAGATAGGGAACACCTATTATTGACCAACTTCACTAAATCTTCGAGATAGTTTTTAAGACACTGGGTTGGACGACAGAGAAGTGTTTCTAGGAGTGGAGTGACCACTGTCGCTTTCTTTCAGGAATGTCACAGCTAGTGTTTCAAGTTCATGGTCAAGTACCCCAATAGGTATGCCGCGGGGTTGTATAGAAAACGGAGAGTCAATGGGAGACTCTGAAATATTTTTTAGTACGATGGTAAATTTTGGCAGAGTCACTGACGTCTCGAAAGTAGGCTAAAATTGTATTAATTCGAGATTGATTCACTGTTGGGTGGCAGATTGTTAGTCCGTATCACTCGTACTGTATGGGGGTACGACTCTTAGCTTTAGGACCCGATTATTAAGACTGGTGCGGATTTATACGTATTTAAGCCACTTTTGGGGGAACTCTTTATTTCGTTCACTCGACACTTTTCCTACTTGCTGTCATTCTATCTTCTTCTCTTGGTCTCCCGGCATGGTAACTTCTCGATGGATGTCTCCGGTGAACACTTCCGGAGGTGATTGGTTCTCGTTGGTTGCTTCCCCGTAGGCCGTCTAGGTGGGCCGGCTGTGTGAAGTAGTTACAGATGGGTTGATTGGGCTTGAGATCTTTAGTATGGCTCCGCAACATATAGTAACCGTCTGGCGAATTACTGTTGGGCACCATACCGAACTAACGCGAGTATTTCAGGGGTAGGAGAAACTACTCGACTGTTCTGATCAGTAAAAACCGTTGATGAAGTCCTGTTAAGGTACTCTTGGACTAGGATCTTAAATATCGAGTATAATGTGGTCGATATCGGACGAATGCGGTAATTTCAGTTGGAGTGATACTACTGTCTGCCCTGATCTTTATGAGAGGTTCGGGGTCCAAGGACTTATCTCTGCAGAGTGCCCGTGAGGGTATCTCGCCAAGCCCTGTCTCTAACACAGCGGTCTCAGAGGCTTGAGACTACCTGTGCCGAGTGGCAGTGTCCACTTTAAATAGTGAATAATAGAGAGGGTGGCAGGCCGGAGTCTCTTTACTTTTCACTATAGAAAATGTAACCTCGCTGTGGAGCCTATGTCACGTCGGCAGGCCGAACGACGACAAAGTTCCTCGACAAGGACACTTTTGTACGAGTGTTCACCTGGACTCCGTAAAACACAAAGAGGGCGGCAGGCCGGAGTCTCTCTAGTTTTAACGAGGCAAAGTGAAACCTGATAAATGGGACTATGTTAACGCTGGAATGCCAGCCATCAACAAAGTTCTTATATCAGGACACTGGTACCTTCCCACTCTAGAGAATATTGAGGACGGCAGGCCGTTAACTCAACTTCTTTTAGAGATGGTGCGGTTGTGGGCTTTCCTTAACAAGATGGCAGGCCGGTATCCTACTTTCCCAACTCGGAAGGAAAGTTGTTCCTATCACAATAGCTGTATGTCCCTCTGGCAGGCCAGACAGAGACAGAGTTATTGTGACAGGCCACAGCTGTCGATAACTTATAGTCTGAGGAGAAAGTTTCGGCAGGCCGTACACTTTTCCCACTAGACTAGCTAGTCACCGCCTAAGTAGGATATCTACATTAGCTAGGCAGGCCCGGGTCTAACGAGATCCCTAGTATAGGGTTTGTGAGTTGCTGTCTCAGTATAGGTGTGTCTCTCTGGCATGCCAGACGAAGACAGAGTACCTGGGACAGAACTCAGTTAACGGGGATTTGTAGTCTCAGAAGAAATATCGGCAGGCCGTACACATTCTTCACTAGACTAACTAGTAACCGCCTAAGTAGGACCACCACGTTAGCTAGGCAGGCCCGGGTCTAACAAGGATCCCTAGTATAGGGTTTACGGTTGTTGTCTCAGTATAGGTGTGCCTCTCTGGCATGCCAGACGAAGACAGAGTACCTGGGACAGAACTCAGTTAACAGGGACTTGTAGTCTAAGAAGAAATATCGGCAGGCCGTTCACATTCTTCATTAGACTAACTAGTAACCGCCTAAGTAGGATCTCCACGTTAGCTGGCAGGCCCGTGTCTAACAAGGATCATTAGTATAGGGTTTTACAGACAGTATCTGGACTCTTGGGCAGGCCGGTCAGTCCAACTGAATGGAGAGCAATCTTTAGTTTTCTCAAGTTGGCAAGCCAGTACTTTTGAAGCCTCAACAATTGCTTGACTTTCCTCAAAAATCCTGAACTGGTATTGCGGATTACTGAGTTCACTTCTCCGGTACCTCTAGGATGGTAAGGGCATGAGGAGGTATCCTAGATGGGGTCCTTGAACCCTTCTTGTTCTGCTGGTCAAGGTCTCCTTCAATACAATTATATTACTCGGTGATGGGGTGATGAGTAAGGTCAATTATAGCTCCTAGAGTAGGGTACTTCATCAAAGGTTAATTATATATTCATAGGTGGTCTATATACTCTCAATAGAACTCTGGAAAACAATAATAGTGAGTCAAGTAAATTAAATATGAAATCGGTACTCTCGGGGAGGACTTTGAGGAGTCGTGTGTACCAAAGGGTGTCGTGTGCACCTGACAGGTGAGGGCTATGATGCGTGCGAGACAGTGTTTATCCTTCTCTCTCCTTCTCGGTGTGGTGGTGGGTGGATTTTGCTACGGATCTTGATTGGTAGTAAATTTAGGTACAAGAATATATAAATCTCCCTCGGCATTGTGTTGTCTACAGGACTGTGTACGTATCTAACTTTCCCGGTTCGTGTAGGTAAGCCTGAGTGTACACGCGGGTGGGTGTGTGTGTACACACAGGGTATTTAAGCGTACGGAGCGCCCTCTCTCGGGGCGGGGGAGCGGCAGATCTCTCGCATTATTTTTACGTGGAGACAATTAGGTACAGGGTATTCATTTAGAAGGAAGCATGTGTGGTTTGTGTAACTAGCAAAACTAGTTGAAGAGTGTCAAAAACAGGCATGTGTATATATGTGTGGAAAAACAGTGTTCCAGGATCTATCGAAGTATAGGTTCACATCTTATTGCATAACATCGTTTTCATACAGGCATATAATGGTTTCATCTGGCATTGGTTTCTTCGGTAGTGAAGATACGCGTTTCTCCTTAACTACTACTTCTTAATTCTCCCCCAGAGAGAAGCATAGGTGGTTCAGAAGTGTACACTGAACCTCAGTTTCCTCTTTGTGGTGGTAGTAGGAATCAGCGTCCGCTTTGATGTGGTGGGGCGTTCTTCTTCCGTAGTGGCTTCTCTTTTTCGAGGTATTTTAGTTACATAGAGCGGTTGGGAGTATATACATGCTAAAATTAATATGCAGTATTCGAGAATGCATAATATATCGTAGTCTTGTGCATAAACCTTTAACTGTGTTGATAGCCTAATGCTTAGTGTGCGGAATTTCGGTGAGAGTATCCTAGGTTCGAGTCCTTGGAGTACCACATGTATTCATTACTTTCATTGATTTCTTTAGTTAGGTTTATTTGTAAATTAATTGGTGGGTTGGTGAAAACAAATATGAAATTATTCTGATCTCAATTATGATTATTATCTATATATTGCCGGGCGCCGTGATCCCCGAAGGAGTGGCCACGAACGAAACGCCCCCCCCTGCACCTCTGTCCCTAGTCAGTCGATGCCCCTCCACCCATCCAGCACCGATTTTACACTTATATTTCTTAACTCCATCCTTCCACCTCTCACTCGGTCTAACTCTCCCTCTCTCTCCTTCGACCTCACTCTCGTATTATACTGTAAATTATTTTATATACACATTAATATACTTAAACTTGTATGAGTTTAACACTTGACCCATTTACAGGTGGAGCGTTACACTGGATATTCAGATATAGATCTCGGGGGCTGCGTATTCTGACCAAAATGTACACGAACAGTCTGACTCGCTTGGTGCCTTTCTTAACCAACCTCACCAAGACCACGCAAGTTGTCTTTAAGTTGGCGGATCACCTTTTGGTAAGTTAGTTTATGTTGTGCCACTATTATTAAGTCTACAAATTCAGTAATGGGGAGGTTTTTAGTTTGTTCCCTAGACCTCCATCAAGCTTATAATTACACCCCCTAGACCCCATTTTAAGATAATTTGTACTTTTTTCGGTAGAAAAATTTCACCTGCTCGCGATACAAAATCGACACCTAAATGGCACGAAAGGTCTTAAGATTGACAGAAATGGGGGAACATTTCTTAAAATCGCAAAACTAATGGGGCGAACGTCATAAAATCTCAAAAGTAATGGGGCTAAACATGAGGGAGAAAGCAGCCCAGAAAAACATCCCCTAAGTGGAAATCTTCACTTAAGGGTACTTTCAGCAGGAGTTAAACCTAAAGAGCACGACAGAAATACAATTCACAAACTATATTAACTTAATCACAACAACAGACTCTAGTCCTTCATATAAACAACAAGCAAACACTCTCATTAATCACTTCTCTCATGTCAGCCACCTAAACCCCCATAAAGAAGACCGACGTAAGAGACAATTCCCCACAGACCCTGATCCTTCACCAACAACCAGACAAAGCACATCATCAACAATCTCAAGCACTCACCCGCTTATGGTCCAGACAACATAGGTGAAGGCATTGAGGGATAAGCCTTTACAACGGCACCTCGTATCTACATTCCACTTTTCCTATTTATCTGAAGAGTGTAGAGAGGGGAGATGGAGTGTTGGAGAGAGAGGGAGCTGTTGGAGTGGCTTTGTTATGGGTGCTATAAGCAACATACACCTCAGACACCTAGGACCACAAGGCATACAAGTACTCCCCAACATATCAAACTATAGTTATTCACACAATACAATACAAGACATTCCTAAACTGAATAATATCGATTAGTAGTAGCCAGAATATAATACAAATATAATGTCACCGAAACAGAAGGGGTTATTACCATTTTTATTAATTTTTGTTTTGTTGTTTATAATCCACAATCTAATTAACCCCTTCAGCACCATGACGCCATTATACCATTGATTCTACCTAAAGTACATGGTTTTGTGCAGTTCAATGCCCCTTTCCCACTGATGCGATTTCATACGATTTTCATCGACGACACCAATAAATGGGCACATTCGTGATATGTCGCAACAAAATCTTGAACCCTTGCATTGATAATCGTTTGACTCGCAAGGCCTCCCAAGGGCCCTCGCGGGTCATCGCAAATGTTCGGATTGTTCAAAATTTGGGATGAGGACTTGCGAGGGGTCCGAACCCTCGCAAGCATCGTCGAACATTGCTTAGGGATCGGCGAGGCCCTCGGAGATCCTCGGCGACATCGGCGAGACATCGACGAGGGTGTCGCACGAAAAACAAGTGTCGCCGAGAGTATACCCGCCACGGGTATACTTCGCAGAGGCGTGCGAAGGGCTGTGCACCGTAGATCAATGCTCAGAAAACACCTCGCCGAGGCCAAAGAGCACCTTCGGCGAGGTGGGTAAAAAAAAGGATGAGGCCTATAGTGAACCTGTCAACCCTTTTTTCTATGGACCTCTCGTAAGGGGGTTCACCTGGTTTTTTTTTTTTTTCTCCTTTTCTCTCTTTCTCTGGCTTGTATCCATTCGGCCCCATTCAGCCAATTGTTTTAAGACGTTTATCCCCATCCAAGTATCGATATCTTCCTGGCGAGTGATAGCGAGCCAGCATTGTATGGACAAATCCGGCTTCGCCGGAGAAATTTTTCTATCGAAAAATGTACAGATTTAGCTTGCTCTCTAAACAAAAATATATATATGTTGGCTCGCTACCGCTAACCGGAAAAAAATTGAAACCTGGATGTGAGTAAACGTCTTAAAACAGTAGGCTGAATGGGGCCGAACGGATAGCCTACAAGGCAAAGAGAGAGGGAGAGAAAGAGAAAACAAAAAATGCGAGGTGGGCTCAATTAAGCCGTAATTCGTAAACATACGGCAAGGACATTACCAATCTCCGAATTAAGGGAAGATGGGTCGTTTTTCTGGTCCCCTTTCTTCCTCATGGTTAAACCCATTAGTTTTCATATTTTATGATGTTCGGCCCGTTAGTTTGGCGATTTTAAGACATTTCACCCCATTCCGTTGTCAATATTAAGACTTTTCGTGTCATTTAGACGTCGAGTTTTTCCTGGCTAGCGATAGCGAGCCTGTACTTTTTGAGGAACCGGCCTTAGGCCAAGATATTTTTCTATCGAAAAATGTACAAATTGATCTTGAAGGAGGGTGTTGGGGGGTGCTTTATATGCTTGATGGAGGTCTAGGGATGAAACTAAATAAATCATAAGCAAATATATAAATGAGCAAATATTACGCCCATCCCCCCTTAAGGGGAGACGGACCGATTGTTTGGTCATTCATTCCTTTATTTCTTAGTTTCCTCACTAGACCTCCATCAAACTTAAAACAAAAAACTCTAGACCCCCCTTCAGGATAAATCTGTACATTTTCGGCGAGATGGGTTGGGTATGAGAGGGGATCTGCTTGGTGTGGACCAATCGGCGCTCTGCAGACCCCGTAATCTTGTGTTGATCTCTGACCGTTTTGGTGAGGTCAGTCCTCAAGGCATTAGTGAGTTGGGTCTATAATTAGGCCTTGTAATTGGGGTTGGGTGTGACAGGGATCTGCCTTGTGTGGGCCGATCAGCTTTCTGCAGACTCCCGTTTTCTTATGTTCTTATGTTTGTGCCATGAAATATATGCAAAAAGTTTTCGGATAATCTCGCCGAGGTATCCGCCTAACCATTGCTTAATTCGCCGAAGACGTCGCAGAACATACGCCGAGGATTCGTTCATCCTTCGCATTATTTCGCAATATTTTATTCAAATGAGACAGTTCTCTCCGAGGTCATCGGCGAACCATCGCTCAAATTGCCGATGACGTCGCATAATGTCGCCGATTACGTTGTATCCATCGGCCACATCGTCGCCAAGTGTAAACTTGTCAACGGTTTTTAACGGTCAAAATCGTTGACATCGCACAAATTCGTTGCAAATTGACAAAACCACGTCCTCGGCGACGAAAATCGTATGAAATCGCATCAGTGGGAAAGGGGCATTAGTGGGTTTTTGGTTTTACATTATATTATTTATTTATTATTGAGTTTCCTTGTTAGACCTCCATCAAGCTTAGAAAATACCCCTAGACCCCCTTTCAAGATAACTTTGTACAGTTTTCGGTAGAAAAATTGATTCCTTCTAAAATTAAAAGCTTGCTATCGCTCGCCAGGAAAAAATTGACACCTAAAGGGTAAGAAAGGTCTTAATATTGACAACAAAATGAGGCGAAAGGTCTCAAAATCGTCTTAAAACCTCAAAGCTAATAGGTCATGACAATTTACCACCAGCTCAGAAAAAGAAAATATCACACAGACTAAAGTTTAATAAAGGGGATGGTTGGTTTTCCTGGCCCCCTTCTGCCTCAATAGTTATCAGATTTTAAGACGTTCGACCCATTAGGTCACCGATTTCAAGACCTTTCACCCAATTTTGTTCTCAATATCAAGACCTTTCGTGCCATTGTTACGTCCTGGGATATATAAACACTGGGCTCTTTCTATTGGACTAGGTATGCGGCAACAAGCAACAACGGAAAACGCTAGATCCAACCCTTATCTATAAACCCAGGCAACAAAACACCCTAAACCGTCAAGAGTCCTGCCTGGACAACGAGGTATCCTATGACTCGGTTACAGGGTGCACGCACTATAGACTGCTGATAGTCAAGCAGGCTATATAAAAGATCACACAATTAAGTTGACTTAAAGCTTCAAGGAAAAGATAGATAACAGAATTAAATTGCAGAAACAATTTAATAACAAACTAGAAGAAAGTACATTTAACGTTACGTTAATTAATACAACTAATCACCCCTGCGTGAAAGAAGGTGAAAGCAAACAGTCCTCAAAACATCGTACCGGTAGACAAGATGCAGGTTTCTAAACTGCATGCGGCTACTGTAGGATCTGATGCTTAGCAAAGAAAGTACGTTACTGATTTAGAGAACTCTTAACTCATAAGCAGGAATAAATACTAGTGATAGGACCTACAGTGTATAATGGCATAGGTATAATTAAATAAAGGCAGCAACTCGCAACATAACCACATACAGGTGTGCTTCTCACTCTTAGTCAGGCAAGCCTGCTCGGACAGAGTCTCTAAGCCACACCCTGACTCACAATGCTCACAAAAATGGTAAACTGTGGCACAATAACAAGCATGCAGAGATAATAAACCCCTAGCTGTTAATCTGCCAGGTGGCAGAGGTCTAGCCGGAAGGATATAGGCTTCGGATACCCGGGCTGAGCCACCTGCTCTAGCCTAGGGACGTTCCCAGGTCTGTGCGCCAAATTATTCTAATTGAAAGGGTGCTCTCTTGAGAGACTCAGATCGCAAGTATCTGACTCTCTCCTGGCGACCCTAAAACAAAAGCAAGGCGTGCTAGCGCAGTGCTGAGTGGACTAGGCAAGGGCCCTCACACAACACAACGCTAGACACACAGGAACACAGACAAGAAAATGCCCCCCAGACTCCCACGGGTATCCTAGTAAAGTCGTGCGGGTCCACAGGACTCGCAACAGCAGACTTTACTTAAAGAATCGCAAAAAGCCTCCCCTCCGGTCTAGCCCCTGCTAACCTGACACAAGAACACACTAGCAAGCATGAAACCACCAAATATGAGACAACAAAAAAGCTTCCTAGGTCTCATTAACAATTACATCTCTGCATAAGGCCCAAAATCCTATCTAGTTATCTGAGAGCTCGTCGTTAATACAATAATAGATATAAGGTCTATCAAGGGGATGGGATAATTAAATAGATTGGTGAAGTAGTGGAAGAAAGGTATACAAAGTAAGAGAGAAAGTTTCTAAGTGGGGTTGAGAGGGATAGATATCAAGGGGGTCCGAAGGGTACGACAGTGAGGTGAGCTCTGAGTCTTGAATCTGTCTGGACCCCACCCTAGGCATACAAAATACATCCCATGCTTGGCAACACTCAACACAGTTGCCGGGTCAAAATCCTCTACCCCGTGCGTGAGTCGAAACTAAGCCTAACGTTGCAATCAGATGCACGTGGCAACATCAGGCTCGTCCCAAGCTGGACTCTCCGCGCGAAGCAACGTCCCCCAGCCGGTCTCTCTCTCTCTCTCCCGCTCGTCTCCTCCCACTCTCACTAGACTTACATCTTATATATTATAATGAAACAATCAACTATCGAGAATAAAATATACTAAGATGCGTTGGTTAAGAATAAGGGCAGCTACCAGCTGTGAAACAACATAAGAATATCCCAGACATTAGTTACGTTGTCGTAGGATATATACTAAGGAAAAGCCTGCCGGTTGGCTGCCGCCAGCCGGTTTCTAAACGGCTGGGCAGCCGACGCGCACGCATGCCCGCACGTGGCTAGTATGCAGAAGTGTCACACCTCCCCCAAGATATAAGACCCTTGACTAAGTTCTTCATATCTAACAGAAAGCTTCTCATAGTACCACACACTGTTGCGACACAAGGCACTATATATAAAAAAAATAAAGACTGTTGCGCTCCACCGAGCAAGTTCAACTAACTCAGCGACAATAAGCGAAAACATTCAACTTAGATACTGCTACAACATCTTATAAAAAATTCTACACGTTATAAAAAATAAATAGTTTTTTATAAGGTTTTTGCTTTTTTAATTTTTTTTTTTTTTCAGCTGAACTACAGTGACAACCTATTTTCCTCCACACTCAACCCTCAATCCTGTAGCAGTCTAACCAACATCATCCACCCTTGATAGACAATCCGCTATCACGTTATCAGAACCGGCGATATGGCGTATGTCCAAATTATACTCCTGAAGCAAGAGTGACCACCTGGTCAGCCTCATATTCCGGTTATGAAACTTATTCAAGAATTTCAGAGGGTGATGATCGGTATAAACGACTACGACTGGTCCGAAAGCAGGAACATATACATCGAAGTGCCTGAGCGCCAGCACTATCGCCAGGAGTTCTTTTTCAATAACAGAGTAATTCCTTTGTGCACTATTGAATTTTTTTCTGTAAAAACTCACTGGATGTTCGATACCTTCATCATCTGTCTGTAACAACACAGCCCCAGCCCCTGCGCCACTGGCATCAGTCGCCAGCTGAAAAGGTCTGCTGAAGTCCGGGGCCCTGAGTATGGGGTGGGTACATAACAGGTGTTTTACCAAGGAAAACGCCTCTGCACACTCAGGAGACCACCGGAACTTCTTGTCCTTAGATAATAAGTCAGTTAAAGGTGCAAGTACAGTCGAATAGCCTTTGATGAAGCGACGATAATATCCTATCATACCTAGAAACCGCATGATTTGTTTCTTAGTCGTAGGCTGGGGAAACTGATCGATGGCTTTGATCTTTGTCTGTGGAGGGCACACCTGACCCATCCCCACCTCGAACCCCAGGTACAAAACTGTGGCTTTGACAAAATCGCACTTACCCAGGTTTACCACCAAACCTGCTTCATTCAGTTTATTAAAAAGCTGTCTGATGTGAGAACAGTGACTGTTAAAATCATCGTCGTATATTATGACATCATCTAGGTACACCGTACAGTTGGGAATGTCGGCTACAATGTCGTTCATTAATTTCTGAAACGTTGCAGGGGCATTTTTCAGCCCGTATGGCATAACATGGCAACGATATGTGGCACCGTCCACCACAAACCCACACACCTCTTGCGCTCGCTCAGACAAGGGCACTTGCCAATAACCCTTAACAAGGTCTATCTTAGTGAGGAACTTGGCTTTTCCTATCTTATCCACACTGTCATCCACGCGAGGGAGAGGGTAGGCATTTGTGGGGGTTAAACCATTCAACCTGCGGAAATCTATACAAAACCGCACCTTGCCATCTGGTTTGGGCTGCAGTGTGACTGGGGAAGTCCACCTTACTGCACCCTCAGAAATCAGCCCACGTTTCAGCATATAATCTAGCTCTTCCCTAAGTGCTGGTAATTTAATAGGGGGAACACGGTATGGCACTGATTTAAAGGGCGGGTGGTCCCCAACATCGACATCATGCACCGCTTGAGTAGTGAGGCCAGGATGCTCCGCGAAAACAGCTGGGTTTGAATCAAACAAGTGCTGCACAGCTACACGCTGTTGCTCAGGCAGGTGCAATATCAACTCGTGAGCCACTTGTCTAGAATTCCCCGCCCACTGATCCGCGGAAACATGACAATCCCAATTATCCTCCCCCGCAGCATGACTGTCCCTTCCTCCTTCTCCACCACGATCGCTGCAGATCAACACCGGGACAGTGAGAGGCTCGGAGGGGCGCCTCACATACTCTTTCATCAGATTTACATGGCAAAGTTGGTTCTTTTTCTTACGATCAGGAGTAGCTACTAAATAGTCGAGATCAGAAACCTTCCTTACAACCCGATACGGACCAGAATACTTGGCAGACAAGGGGTGTCCCACCAGAGGCAGTAGTATCAGTACCTCCTGATCTACTTCAAACTCCCTCAGCTTCACCTTCTGGTCGTATCTGTCCTTCATCTGAGCTTGTGAACTCTTAAGGTTCCGACCTGCTACCTCCAAGCTCTTTAGCATTCTCTCACGGCTTTCAACTACATACTTTAGAAGCGAGCATGGCTTTGTGACTCCCTCCCAGATCTCCTTGACTATGTGGAGGGGCCCCCTGACCCTGTGTCCAAAAACCAACTCGTTCGGGCTAAATCCCAAGCTCTCCCCCGGTACTTCTCTCGCAGCAAATAAAACGTATGGGAGACCTAGATCCCAGTCCTTCCCATTTTCCATGCAATAACACCGCAACATACTCTTGAGAGTCGAGTGCGACCTTTCCAAAACTCCCTGACTCTCGGGATGGTAGGCAGATGACACCACAGACACTATCCCATGTTGCTGCATGGTCTGCTTAAACAGAGCAGAAGTAAAATTGGATCCCTGATCAGACTGGATCTCCTGAGGGTAGCCATAACGAGAGAAATGACAAGTAGGTTTTTGACAACAGTCTTGGCCATCCCGTTGCGCATGGGGTAAGCATCTGGATACCGTGTTGCTACATCCATTACAGTTAGTAAAAATGTATTGCCGGCACTAGTGGGGGGCAATGGGCCAACCATATCGATAACTACTTTGCTGAAGGGCGGCCCAATGACAGGGATTGGTTGTAACGGGGCTCTCGGGATGACCTGATTGGGTTTCCCAACAACTTGACAAGTGTGACACTGTGACACCCATGACACGACACTCGCCTTTAACCCAGGCCACCAGAAAAGCTTGCTCAGAGCTGCCTCCGTCTTACGTGCCCCCAGGTGCCCTGCCAAAGGCACATCATGAGCTAATCTCAATAAGCTCTCACGGCACACCCTCGGTACTACTACCTGGTCCACTAATCCTGACCCGCCATCCCACTTTTTCTTGGGATCCTGATGTCTCCGATACAAGATCTCCTCGGACAAGAAAAAATCACCAGGCTGCGCATCCCCATCGCTCTCCAGTTCGACAGCACCATTACCACACTTCAGGATCTTCCAGCTGCAAGGAACATATATCAGCAGGTGCGAGATTATCCAAGTTCATCTTAAATAATTTATTTCCACCTCCAATGTCCCGCTGAGCCATCCTTTCCTCACGCTGCGCATAACGATGCTGTCGCAGAGTCTCTTCCTGCCCTGCACCTGCACTAGCGGTGACAGTCCCCGGGGCCTCTCCAGACTCTAACATAGGTGCCAATAATGAGTCACCAAGAAACACTGCCGGCTCAAAACGCTCCAATTGACCAACACTTCCCGTTTTCTTGTGACCTTTCCTCCGCGGTATGATAGACTGAGGTGGTGACTGCAAGGCTCCGGATGTCTGAGAACGCGTCACAACACACGCCATGGTTTGTACGCTACACTTCTCAACCCACTCCTGTTCCTCCCTACTAACATCGGCCGCCTTCTCGGCAACGACCAAGGGTGAAACCTTAGAAGCAGGCACCGCAAAGTCGTTGCCGAGGAGGAGGTCGACGCCCCCAACAGGCAAGTTCTCTACAATTCCGACATCCAGCTCCTTCGCCACACCACCCACCTCCAGCTCCATCCGCACCAGCGGGTAGGACTTCGTAGCATTGATCCCCTGAACTACCACCACCCGAGCCGCGTTAATCGGTCTACCAGTAAAGTTCCATAACAAGGTCTGAGAAGCCCCAGTATCACGCAATAGCTTAACACCTCGCCTTTCGCCAGCCCACCTCACAAAACCATGCCCTCTATGACCCCCAAAGACGTCGCGGACAGGGTTCGAGCCTTCCGGACTCTTGAACACAGGCTGTGTCCCAACCTCTGACGAACTACCTTTGGCAAACTCAGAAGATATTAGGCGACACCCCTATGATGCGGGCCAATGACACAACCTTGTTTGGTGGCTTGTTCGGACAAGCATTTGCAAAGTGACCCTCCTTGTGACATGCAAAGCACTCTTTACTCTTTGGTTTCCCTTGGGAGTGGGAGGTACCATTAGACTTCTTATACGGGACGGTATTTGGTTTATGTTCAGTTTTATTGTCAGTGCTAGATGGTTTTGTGTATTTATGTGTATCAAAATTCTTGGGAGGGGGAGGGGTACGATCCTTTGCACCCGACTCACTCCTAGCTGCTGCTTCGCACCCTCGAATTAATGACAGTCGGCGGTCAGCCATTTCTGCTGCCTCCTGGAGAGTTCTAGGATTTTTTTCCTTTATATTTAATGTTAAGTCCCCGCCTGTGCACTTAAAGAAATGCTCCAAGAGAACCAGCTCACTCAACTCCTCAAAAGTAGCTGCCCTCTCAGAACGCAGCCAATGTCGTAGTGCATCAGACAAGTCCCGGGCGTGTTCTAGGAAGGTACTATCCTTGCCCTTAGTAACACCCCGAAACTTCAAGCGGTAAGTTTCTGGTTGTAACTCATAGGCCCGTAGTACAGCCTTCTTTAGCTCATCATAAACTACACAGGACTCTAAAGGTAGTGCATCATACGCTTTTAGCCCCTTTCCTAGGAGTCTTGATGAAACTAATGCTGCCCACTTTTCCTGAGGCCACTGGTGTTCCTGATACTTCTTCTCAAATCGCATAAAAAACTCAGTCACACCTAATTCATCGAACACAGGAACTAGTTTAAGCAGGTGCGACAATGATTGGTCCCGATGTCTGTTACCTCCCCCAATATTTCGCCCTGTTACCTCCACTCGAGATCTCTCCAGCTCCCTGTCAGCCCGATACCTAGTAGACTCTGCCTGCAGTTCAGACTCTCGTATAGCTGTTCTCTCTGCAGCCTCAGCCTGCACACTAGCCTGTCTCTCGGCAGCCTCAACCTGAACTCTAACCTGTCTTTCGGCGGCCTCAACCTTGGCCATCTCAAGCCGAAACAACAAATCTGGAGTCAACCCTTGAGGAGGGGAAGGTGCATTTAATGGAGAGGGTCCCTGTGATTGAATTCCACGCTGCAATTGACCATCAACTTGGGGGTATGTACTAAATTCAGGCACCCTGACATTTGATATGGGGGTAGAGTGGAGGGGGGGCTGGGGACCGGGGCCCCCAGTCGCCTCTCCACCCAGGTCTCTCCCTTCTAAACCCAATATCAAAGTCCTCAGCTGATCTTTCCTCATGCCACTTAAACCCTGGTGACCCTGCAGATCTGCCACACTTTAAGCCATACTTATTCAGCTTCAACACCCTGGCAGCGGTAAGGGGCACCTCTAAAAATCTTCTAGCACCCTCCTCGCTATCGACTAGCCACTCCACAGGTCTTTCTCCCTCCGAGCCCGTATCGTGACCTGACCCATCACTGTGTTCTGATGTATTAGACATGCTTGTGTACTGCAGTAATTATCATGGTTATAGAATGTGCCTTATCTCCTATGCAAGTATGTATATACTAATGTTATTTAAAGTCTTTAATGTGTTATATTGGTTGCTCCAAAAAAAAAATCTATGTCCACTGTATTCCTCTAATCATAAGGAATCTCAAAATAAATGACCACTATATTCCTCTGTTCAGTAAATCCTATGCAAGGTCGCCATTTGTTACGTCCTGGGATATATAAACACTGGGCTCTTTCTATTGGACTAGGTATGCGGCAACAAGCAACAACGGAAAACGCTAGATCCAACCCTTATCTATAAACCCAGGCAACAAACCACCCTAAACCGTCAAGAGTCCTGCCTGGACAACGAGGTATCCTATGACTCGGTTACAGGGTGCATGCACTATAGACTGCTGATAGTCAAGCAGGCTATATAAAAGATCACACAATTAAGTTGACTTAAAGCTTCAAGGAAAAGATAGATAACAGAATTAAATTGCAGAAACAATTTAATAACAAACTAGAAGAAAGTACATTTAACGTTACGTTAATTAATACAACTAATCACCCCTGCGTGAAAGAAGGTGAAAGCAAACAGTCCTCAAAACATCATACCGGTAGACAAGATGCGGGTTTCTAAACTGCATGCGGCTACTGTAGGATCTGATGCTTAGTAAAGAAAGTACGTTACGGATTTAGAGAACTCTTAACTCATAAGCAGGAATAAATACTAGTGATAGGACCTACAGTGTATAATGGCATAGGTATAATTAAATAAAGGCAGCAACTCGCAACATAACCACATACAGGTGTGCTTCTCACTCTTAGTCAGGCAAGCCTGCTCGGACAGAGTCTCTAAGCCACACCCTGACTCACAATGCTCACAAAAACGGTAAACTGTGGCACAATAACAAGCATGCAGAGATAATAAACCCCTAGCTGTTAATCTGCCAGGTGGCAGAGGTCTAGCCGGAAGGATATAGGCTTCGGATACCCGGGCTGAGCCACCTACTCTAGCCTAGGGACGTTCCCAGGTCTGTGCGCCAAATTACTCTAATTGAAAGGGTGCTCTCTTGAGAGACTCAGATCGCAAGTATCTGACTCTCTCCTGGCGACCCTAAAACAAAAGCAAGACGTGCTAGCGCAGTGCTGAGTGGACTAGGCAAGGGCCCTCACACAACACAATGCTAGACACACAGGAACACAGACAAGAAAATGCCCCCCAGACTCCCACGGGTATCCTAGTAAAGTCGTGCGGGTCCACAGGACTCGCACAAGCAGACTTTACTTAAAGGACCGCAAAAAGCCTCCCCTCCGGTCTAGCCCCTGCTAACCTGACACAAGAACACACTAGCAAGTATGAAACCACCAAATATGAGACAACAAAAAAGCTTCCTAGGTCTCATTAACAATTACATCTCTGCATAAGGCCCAAAATCCTATCTAGTTATCTGAGAGCACGTCGTTAATACAATAATAGATATAAGGTCTATCAAGGGGATGGGATAATTAAATAGATTGGTGAAGTAGTGGAAGGAAGGTATACAAAGTAAGAGAGAAAGTTTCTAAGTGGGGTTGAGAGGGATAGATGTCAATGGGGTCCGAAGGGTACGACAGTGAGGTGAGCTCTGAGTCTTGAATCTGTCTGGACCCCACCCTAGGCATACAAAATACATCCCAGGCTTGGCAACACTCAACACAGTTGCAGGGTCAAAATCCTCTACCCCGTGCGTGAGTCGAAACTAAGCCTAACGTTGCAATCAGATGCACGTGGCAACATCAGGCTCGTCCCAAGCTGGACTCTCCGCGCGAAGCAACGTCCCCCAGCCGGTCTCTCTCTCCCGCTCGTCTCCTCCCACTCTCACTAGACTTACATCTTATATATTATAATGAAACAATCAACTATCGAGAATAAAATATACTAAGATGCGTTGGTTAAGAATAAGGGCAGCTACCAGCTGTGAAACAACATAAGAATATCCCAGACATTTGTTACGTTGTCGTCGGATATATACTAAGGAAAAGCCTGCCGGTCGGCTGCCGCCAGCCTGTTTCTAAACGGCTGGGCAGCCGACGCGCGCGCATGCCCGCACGTGGCTACTATGCAGAAGCGTCACACCATATACAGTAGGTGTAATTCTTTCCAGGAGAGCGATAGCAAACCTGTAGTTTAGGAGACATCGGCCTTCAGCCGGGACATTTTTCTACCGAAAAATGTACAAGTACATTTCGAAGAGGGTTCTTAGGGAGTATCTTTTTAAGCTTGGTGGAGGAAACTAGAATTAGTAAATTAATTAATTCAGCATATATCAATATGGTTATTTAAGGGGGGTGACCTGCTTTTTTTCTCTCTCTGGGTTGTATCCATTCGGCCCCATTCAACCTACTGTTTTAAGACGTGTATCCTCATCGAGGTGTCTATTTAAACCTGGCGAGCGATAGGGAGCCACCATATTTTGGATAATGTGATAGATAGTTAGCTAAATTTTTAATTTTTTCGCTAGAAAAATGTCTCCGGCGAAACCGGATTTTTCCATAAAGTATTGGCTCGCTATTGCTCGCCAGGAAATGTCTCCGGCGAAACCGGATTTTTCCATAAAGTATTGGCTCGCTATTGCTCGCCAGGAAATATCTCCGGCGAAACCGGATTTTTCCATAAAGTATTGGCTCGCTATTGCTCGCCACGAAATGTCTCCGGCGAAACCGGTATTTTTCATAAAGTATTGGCTCGCTATTGCTCGCCAGGAAATGTCTCCGGCGAAACCGGATTTTTCCATAAAGTATTGGCTCGCTATTGCTCGCCAGGAAATGTCTCCGGCGAAACCGGATTTTTCCATAAAGTATTGGCTCGCTATTGCTCGCCAGGAAATGTCTCCGGCGAAACCGGATTTTTCCATAAAGTATTGGCTCGCTATTGCTCGCCAGGAAATAGTCGACACCTGGATGGGGATAAATGTCTTAAAACAGTAGATTGAATAGGACAAAATGGATACAAACAAGAGAGATAAAAGAAGCAGGTGACTCCCCTTAATACAGAAACTGTTGTTGTGTGCGGCTGTACATCATACGTTTACTATATCATAATATTAATAAAAGTCTTTTTAATAGCCCTCCACCTTTTACTCCTCTACTTTGCTTTTTCTATGTTGGTGGTGTAATGGTTTAGATGTTTATGTTCTGGGTCTGGTGTCCCAAGTTCGAATCCCGGGAGGACCATATGCTTTCATTAGTGTATTCAACTACATTGGGGTTTGGGTAAACCTGACTTTTAGCACCAACAGCGATTTTAAGAAGTATTTTTGGTTGTGTGTGTTTTTGTCCTTCAGATACAGTGTTGAATTATAAAGATTTGGTGCAAAAATTAGTATTTACCCATTTTACAACTATCTAAAAACACAGCCCTCCCCACTAGTGATGATCAAGGAAAATGTTGGGTTAAAAACAATTAAATAACAAAAAATAAGCTATATATGACAATAGCAGTTTGCCATGGTATACAGGATTCCTTAGCTCCCCTCACCCCCCCCCCCCCCCCCCAGGACTTATTGAAGTGATCGGTAAAAATTGAAGAGACCCCGGACAGCCTTAGGAAAGCCCGGTAAGAATCGGGTTAACATTACCCTAATCTAACAATTTTACCTAACCTATCCTAGTATTATGTGTGGGGGCGGCCGACCCCACACACCCGCTGGTTGAACTAAGTGTTAACTAGGTTATATAACTAGTAAAAAGGCTGTCCGGGGTCTCTTAAATTTTTACCAAATTTTCATCTATTTTGCCAGTAGGGGACAAAACACTCATTTTGGTACTTATTTATGTGATAACCACACATCGTTTCTCAACAAATTAATAATAGTTTTAACCCTCGGTAAAACAATAAAAAAGACAGTAACAACATGTCTACCTGCTGTAAACATTTTGTCAATACTCTTCTATAGACGGCACACAGTCTAGACGAACAGCTGATGATGGGGAATGGCAGTGCCGTACATAGGGAGAGTATTTTTGTTTTCTTATATATCTCCCTTATAATACATTTCTGCTCTTAATGACATATAGCAATGATGTATATTCTCTACCGGTTCTAATAGGCATAAAAAGATATATGAGGTAATTGTTGGTGCTAAAAGTCAGTAATACCGGGTTTTGTAATCGATGATGAATGTTAAGAACGGGTTGTTACTTACTTCTCTCTCATTCTTAATAGACCTATCACCTCCCCAACCTGTCTATCCCCCCTCAACTTTAACTTTAACTATTGCTCTTGCCCAAAAGGGGCAATCGCATGGATTCACACCCGAAACCCTGGATATGATGAACCGACTGGCTATGAGTATGTTGGGCGGGACAGGAGTGGCCGTGTGGAACTCTACCATCCCCTTGTCTGATGCCTATAACGCCAACTGTGTGAACTATCCCCGCACGGACACAGCTCTATGGTGGAATTGTAAGGACATGAGGCATATTGGGTTTGTGGTGCTGGAGGAGTATGCTGATATGTTGCTGAACCACATGTGTACTGACAGTCTTCTCCCTGGCCGGGGGTGTAAATAACTTCTGTACCGGCGAAGTCTTTAGGATTTAATTTCAGCGATATTTAGAAGATTTTGTGCAGTTTAACCCAGGGACTGCGACGGTCCTTCCGGAAGAATGGTATTCAAACATGTGTAAAAACAAACTTTCAAATACTGTGTGCAGTGTCTGTATATTTAGAAGATCGATTTGCAGTGTTCTATTGAGATGGGTATAGGATGTTTGCAATGTCATGGGAAATTTACTTTGTAGTGTAATATTTGTAGTGTAATATTTGTAGTGTAATATTTGTAGTGTAATATTTGTAGTGTAATATTTGTAGTGTAATATTTGTAGTGTAATATTTGTAGTGTACTATTTGTAGTGTAATATTTGTAGTGTAATATTTGTAGTGTAATATTTGTAGTGTAATATTTGTAGTGTAATATTTGTAGTGTAATATTTGTAGTGTAATATTTGTAGTGTAATATTTGTAGTGTAAAATTTGTAGTGTAATATTTGTAGTGTAATATTTGTAGGGTAATATTGATATTGTAGTATAGTATTTGTAGTATAGTATTTGTAGTATATTATTTGTAGTATAATATTTGTAGCATAGTATTTGTAGTATAATATTTGTAGCATAGTATTTGTAGTATAATATTTGTAGCATAGTATTTGTAGTGTAATATTTGTAGCATAGTATTTGTAGTATAATATTTGTAGCATAGTATTTGTAGTGTAATATTTGTAGCATAGTATTTGTAGTATAATATTTGTAGCATAGTATTTGTAGTATAATATTTGTAGCATAGTATTTGTAGTGTAATATTTGTAGCATAGTATTTGTAGTATAATATTTGTAGCATAGTATTTGTAGTATAATATTTGTAGCATAGTATTTGTAGTGTAATATTTGTAGTATAGTATTTGTAGTATAATATTTGTAGCATAGTATTTGTAGTGTAATATTTGTAGCATAGTATTTGTAGTATAATATTTGTAGCATAGTATTTGTAGTATAATATTTGTAGTATAGTATTTGTAGTATAATATTTGTAGCATAGTATTTGTAGTATAATATTTGTAGCATAGTATTTGTAGTGTAATATTTGTAGCATAGTATTTGTAGTATAATATTTGTAGCATAGTATTTGTAGTATAATATTTGTAGCATAGTATTTGTAGTGTAATATTTGTAGCATAGTATTTGTAGTATAATATTTGTAGCATAGTATTTGTAGTATAAAATTTGTAGCATAGTATTTGTAGTGTAATATTTGTAGTATAGTATTTGTAGTATAATTTGTAGCATAGTATTTGTAGTGTAATATTTGTAGCATAGTATTTGTAGTATAATATTTGTAGCATAGTATTTGTAGTATAATATTTGTAGCATAGTATTTGTAGTGTAATATTTGTAGCATAGTATTTGTAGTATAATATTTGTAGCATAGTATTTGTAGTATAATATTTGTAGCATAGTATTTGTAGTGTAATATTTGTAGTATAGTATTTGTAGTAATATTTGTAGCATAGTATTTGTAGTGTAATATTTGTAGCATAGTATTTGTAGTATATTTGTAGCATAGTATTTGTAGTATAATATTTGTAGTATAGTATTTGTAGTATAATATTTGTAGCATAGTATTTGTAGTATAATATTTGTAGCATAGTATTTGTAGTGTAATATTTGTAGCATAGTATTTGTAGTATAATATTTGTAGCATAGTATTTGTAGTATAATAATATTTGTAGCATAGTATTTGTAGTGTAATATTTGTAGCATATTATTTGTAGTATAATATTTGTAGCATAGTATTTGTAGTATAATATTTGTAGCATAGTATTTGTAGTATAATATTTGTAGCATAGTATTTGTAGTATAATATTTGTAGCATAGTATTTGTAGTGTAATATTTGTAGCATAGTATTTGTAGTATAATATTTGTAGCATAGTATTTGTAGTATAATATTTGTAGCATAGTATTTGTGGTGTAATATTTGTAGCATAGTATTTGTAGTATAATATTTGTAGCATAGTATTTGTAGTGTAATATTTCTAGCATAGTATTTGTAGTGTAATATTTGTAGCATAGTATTTGTAGTATAATATTTGTAGCATAGTATTTGTAGTAAAATATTTGTAGCATAGTATTTGTAGTGTAATATTTGTAGTGTAATATTTGTAGTGTAATATTTGTAGTGTAATATTTGTAGTATACAATTTGTAGTGTAATAGTTGTAATGTAATATTTGTAGGGTAATATTTGTAGTATATTTGTAGTGTAATATTTGTAGTGTAATATTTGTAGTGTAATATTTGTAGTGTAATATTATTTTGTAGTGTAATATTTTTAGAAGGTCTGTTTCCAGTGTTCTATTGAGATGGGTAAAGGATATGAGCAATGTGATGGAAATTTACTTCGTAGTTTAGTATTCCTGATCTACTTTTTGTTGTTGTAGGTCCCCAGACTGTCTGGCCAAGCAGTCCCGAGTCCGGTTGACCGAAGCCATCCAGATGCTCGGGTCCCAGAAGGGGCCAGGGTGAGATGAGATCTGTCTCTGAGAGGGCAGCAGGGAAGGGGATCAGCAGCCCACAGGTTTTTACGCCCGGACCAATACCCCACTGTATGCAGGCCCCCTTGCAGTGCCACCCAAGCCTCTGGAGCGGCTTCGGTCTACCAAACTGAGGACTGTTCGGCCAAACAGCCTGGGGAACTACAATAACAACATGTTCATAAGATATGCCTTCTTACTTACTTCATCAAGCCACTAACCTGACAAGCGCAATATAGACCTAGGGGCTAGGGTAGTTATTTGTGCATTTCTAGCCTTGGATTCTGACAGAATTCGTGATATTTACAATATAGAGCATTATTTGTTTTCGGTATGCTTTTATTTTACATATATGATGTATATATGAACCTTCAGGAGTGCTAAAATAAGTTGGAAAAGCATTTGGGTGGTGAAAAACGAAGATATTGGCCACCCGGTCATAATCTCAGGCGAGAGAGAGCCACAGGCAACCCTCCCCTCTCGCTGTCTGTGAGTCAACTGAGGCGAGCGGGGCGGTGTGTGCCAGTGTCTGGGTGTTACATAACGATCTTTTATGCAACCCACTTGTGCTACATTATCGCGGGAGAGAAAAATAAACGATAAATGATGATAATAAGAGGAAAAATAGGTGATAATTGAGGAGGGAAGGGAGGGGGGAATAAGGTGGGAAAGGAGGGGAGGGGGGGGGGTGAGAAACACATGGATGAGTACTAGAGGGGAATTATCTCACCTAGAGACAAATTCCTTTGTTTTGATAGGCCCTTGTTTTTTTGGAAGGCTTTTTTTATGGTCTTGCTTCCGTGAGGCCTATCGCGTTCCCTATAGGAAGCCTTCCGTAAGGCCTATCGCGCTTGCCGGGTTAAAGACGCATCACCAACGCTAATCAACTTAGAAGATGATTACGCCATGAGCCATCATCCTCCACACTCGTGCTAGAGAATGACTCCAAGAGGACACCCGACAAAAGATCAACTTGCTGCCTCAAACTGCTCATATACATCACCCCAGCGTGCAACACCTCAACAGATAATATGTATAACCTCCAGCCACAGGGACTGCCCTTTCATTATGGTGTGCATCAGGTGGTCCTTTTTAACACGCATTGTTATTTAAGGCGACTACACCACATATCTTCGAAGAATTCCAGTCTACACTACCATTTATCCAGTTTTATCCGGTCTACACTACCAATTATCCAGTTTCTCCATTGTTTCCTGAGTTTCCTGTTCAATTTATCTCTTCAACAACGAGTCTCTACGGCGATTCCTGTGTAAGCTGCTGGCAGACGATTTCAGAGAGAGAGAGAGAGAGGCTGCCTACATCAGCTGAGCTGACGGTGCTGACCGCGCAGTGGGCTGACCACTGACTCCTCAACACCCGACCCTGACCTAACTTAACACCATCTCACTCCTAGCTGTGAATGCTGGATAAAATCGTCTCTCCTAGCTGTGAATGCTGTATAAAATCGTCTCTCCTAGCTGTGAATGCTGCTGGAAATCAGCTATCATTCAACACTCATCAAAGTGTATTTAAAGGTGTGTACAGTGAATATCAATCATCTATATTTTGTTTCATGGTCAATTTTTTGTATTCCTCATGTCTAGCGAGAGAAAAACAATTTGCTAATTATGACTCATACAATGAGCTTTCCTGGATATTGCATGTTTTCTAACACATGTCAAAACGTCAGTGACATGGCGGTCACTTTATCATGTCGTTTAGTCAAAACTCAAATTTCTCATCATGTCATTTAATATCTGTATTCTCATTTGGATCATGTCATACCCTGACCCTCTGACCCGTCAAGGGATAGGGTGGGCAGGCTCACTCAGTCAGTCTTTTTATCACCCTTGCAATGTATATAAGTGTGTGCAATATGCGGTAATTTCCAGATGTTATCCCTAAATGTTTATTCCTTAGTGATAAACTTGTTTTTAGAACTATCAGGAATTAAATTTTCCAAGTCAGTAACATTCACTTTTTTTTCCCTCTAAGTTTTTTAACACATTACGAGCGGGCCCGTCAGTTTTTTTCCACTATGCGCCCAGCGTTTTTTTTTTTTACCCTAAATGGCCTTGTTTCCGTGCTCTTTTTCATACATAAACAAGAGCCAGAACGTAATACAATTATGTATCCCTGAAAGGGCGTAAATTGAGCTTTCCAATGACACCAGAACCATCCTTCTACGACCACGCGTTCTCTTGCAACGATCGTGCAACACGAGTACAAAAACCCTAAAATACGGTAATTTCCTTATATAATTCCCTGTGTGGCGAGGTAGGGAGGGTGGATGTGTGTGGAGTAGATGTCAGTAGGTGCACGGGGTCCATGCCGAGCGGTCATGAGGTAACCTACGCTCCTCCCGTCACTCGTCTCTCTCTGAGCCATTCTTGCTCAAAAATTGCACACAGACTAAAGTTGGGCCCCGCCACATAGTCCAGATATTTAGATACGGACTTAAGTCGGGCCCCGATAGACAAGGGTTAAACCCGCATGTTTATCTAAGCGGTTGAGTTAAATTTCATTTGGAAACATCTGAGGTTTTAAAGTGATTCTAGTATTCATTAATTTACAACTTTTCTTATCTTGTTTTATAATTGCTCGAGTGGCTTAGGCCTATGTCGAATTTCAACTCGCAGGCGGCGGCCAAGGTAATTGAGTATTTTTTTATTTTCTAAGTGCGTCGTTTTAACATCTTTATTGTACGTACAGTAGAATTGTGTTTTTCTTAACATCATTTTTGGATTTCTAACGAGTTTGAGATTCCATCTTCAATTATATTTTCACTCGCTGGTAGGCCTATATTGTTTATTTTATTAACACATTGGTCGATACTATTTGATTTTAATTTTGAGTGCGAGTTTTGTAAAGATTAATTTCAGGTTTTATTAATATCTTTTTGTCCAACATTTGTGGACTCTACCGAAATACACTCGTTTCAGATTATTTTTTCGAGTTTCATTTGATTTGTGTTTTGGAAGTTTGATTAATTGACATTTGCTTGGAGTATTCTTTTGGAAATTGTTCAATATTATAATTTTTTTCGTTAAGTTGTTCTGACGAATTTTGGGGTGCTTCAGTTAATATTCCTTACATTTGTTGTTGTTGTTGCCCATTTAAGTGTATTCGTGTCTGCCTATTGGCTACAGTCACTGGCTGTATATTTCGGTAAATGTTCGTTCGCTAATATTGTGGCAATATTTTTTTTTATAAGGAATTTCCTAAGTTGAAAGTATTTTCCCCTCACGTTTATTTTCGAGTGAATTTATTGGATTCACGTGATATTTTTAGTCATGTGTTTTCCATTGTTTTTACGAGTTAGCTTACTGTACAATTGAGTCTAGTTAAGTTATCGTTATTCATAACATTATACCGAATTTTCTCGGAGTTAGTTGAAATCTTATGTTTAAATTCCGTAGAGTAAACTTTATAACTTTTACACAAAGGAGTTCAAGCAACATCAGATCTTTAGTGTTTGGCCCAGAGATATTAAAACACTATTATTTAGTATTTTTGCCTGGAACATTGGCTAGTTTGGCTAATATAGATGTTTGATTTCACTGTTTGGCTTATCTCATTGAAAAGAGTTAATTTTTGGAAAATAATTTTGGAGTATGTTTGGAAACTGAAATATATTTCCCGGGTATATATATTTTTTTTTTTCGCGGTCTTCGTTGGAAGAACGGCCATAGAGGAGAAATGAAATATTAAGTCTATCCTATTGAGACTACCTTTGAAAAAGGGTTTTCTCAACATTTATGTGTTGTGTGGAATTTTATGATTTTATGATAATATAAAAAGTAGGAGTTAGTTTATTAATATCTGTATGTACGGTACTTGAATTAACTTCTAAGCGGTTTTTTATTTGGTTTTGTTTTCGGTTTTTATTTATTTTTATTTTGTTTTGTGAAATTTGTGGCCCATGTGAGGTATATTATTTTTCTTGCATGGTCTTTGCCTGCCCTTTCATATTGGTGTGCAGGCTATTGTAATTCCTGTTTTTTTTTTTTGTGTGGATTTAATGTACTTATTTTGGAATTTATTTTGCACTTGGTTGTAATAATTTTATTTGCAACAACGAGTGTGTATTTTATAGGAATGGGCATGGGGTTTTGGCCATAGAAATACCGGTACCGTCTAGCTAACGGCTGAACATATTTATTTCTGAATTTTATTTGAATTGTCTATGTCATTTTATTTGCGCAATGAAATTTTGTTCAGATTAGGAAGGTATTATATTACACTCCACGGGATTGTGGCTTGCTGTGTTTAATATTGATATATATCATGTTCCTATAGGTAGCATGTTTCTTCCTTTTATTTTACATCAGGTTTTAACTATGTTTTTTTTTTTTTTTATTTGGTTTGATCAAACTTGGAAGGTTTTAAATATGTTATATTTTATATAAACTTGGATATTATTTATTTTCACACCATAGCTTTAACCTAAGTGGACTTTTGTGTTTGTTTCTTTTATTATTTTTATTTTATCCTATGTGTTAGGATTTAATTTTTTTCCTGCAGTATTTTATAATTTACCTAGGATTTGATTTTTTTGCTTGCAGCTGTATATTTTAGTTTTACCTTAATTTATGTCTGTATTACTTTGCTTTGTTAATTGAATTACTACAGACTTCATTGCATAATGGGTCTTTGTTTTTTCTTTTTCTTTTTCTTATTGGGGTTTTGTTTGAAGATAATACCTATAGTATTTTTCTTTTTGCAATTTTTGTTGTTCATTGTCTTAGCAATTTTTGTTTTTGCTTTGTTCAATTTGTATCCGTGCTTTATAATTTTACTATACCTTTATATTGTATTAACAAAATACTTTTTTTGTTTAATCTTTAACTTAATTCTTTTACTCTCACATAATCTTAAGTGCCTGCCTTGCGGTGGGTAACGCAAGGATTTTAGTGAGGGCGTATTACATCTCAAGATTGTACTATTTAATATGCAATCATTTTAACCATCTCTCACATAATTTTAAGAAAGTATACTTACTATGAATGATCTAATGCAGGTAGCTATACATTCTGAGGGGGTATTCATTGTAACTCTTTGTAACTTCCCCCTTCTAAAACTCATGAGTCAGGATCCGTTCCCATGCCATTTAAGCAATCGTGCATTTGTCTCTCTCTCTCATGCCCTCATCCTATGACCAGAAGGTGTGAGGGAAATTTCCTTCACCTCTGGGAGGTAGGGAGGAGGTGTTGAATGAGGCTAGGTTGGAAGGTGAGCTGACAGATAGATTCAGGCCTCAGTCACATCAAGGTCTAGGAGATATTCTCTCTTGGTAGAATATATTCTCCATTATATTATTATTAGTACATATGTATACTATTTCAGTTGATACTTGAATAAATATCAAAGTTGGTTCTGGATACCAAACATTTTTTCCTTTTACCTATAAGTATTCAATCTAATATTTATATGGTAATCGGTGGTGGTGGCGATACAATTTATCTACTTAAAGGTGGTGGGGCATACGAAATTAAAATTAATTTATAATGTATTTAAAGATATGTTTAGATCTCCAGTAATCAACCTGACTACTCCTTTGTCAAAACTAATCTTCAATATTAGAGAACAAATCAAAAATAGATATTGAATTGCGACCCCTTGCAACTAGTACTCAAGTGAGGATGTGACGTAGGCCCAGGCCAACATTTGGGAAGTAAACATCAGCAAGTATAGCAACAATGGTGAATAGGTGTGCTGTTTTCGGGTGTAGCAACATCCCTGGACCAAACATAGCACTACACAAGTTTACAAGTGATCCATACCATTGTAACAAATGGGTGAAGTTTATACAAAGAACCAGAGTGTGGGAGGCAAAGCCCAAAACAAGCTTCATATGCAATGGACATTTTCGTGATGAATGCTTTGACAATAAAGTGCGGTGGAGTATGGGTATGGCTAGATGCTTATACCTAAAAGCTGAAGCCATACCCACAATTTTCCCTGCAGGTACATGTGCTACAAGTGTTCCTACAGTGTCATCAGAGCAGAGACCAGCTGCAAGGAAGCGTCAAGTCCAAGAAGTGAGTGATAGTTTTTTGGGGTGGGGAAATTTCCCTGTACAGCATTGGGTACATCTTTCCATAAAGTACGGTAGGCTACCGGGCATTAGCGAATTATTATATTTTAGATAGCCTAGCTAACTAGCTTAGTGACAGAAATAGGATTAGCCTACAGTAGGCTATTAAGATCAGAAATTAAGGAAAATTTGCATGTAGACCGGTAGGTCTTAGTCTAGGCCTAAGTGCTTGGCAATTTCAGGAGTCAGGAGAGTGGATAATATGGGCTAACTTAAGCCTAGCCCAAATTATACAGTCAGCGTCGATGGATATAGGCCTAACCTAGGCTAAAGAAATTTATTGGCTGAAATTCAACTACTAGCAACTAGGCTAAAAAAAAAAATAAAAAAAATAGTGAGTGGCGCAAACATTGTTGGGAAGGATATGTAGTGACCAGGCGTACGGTCATCATGTTTACATAAGTCGATCGCCGCGGTTAAGTTCCCGTCTATTTTTACGGCGATTTTTTCTGTTATTTGCACCCTGTTGGTAATGTATATGATGATGACAATAAGTCATGGAGGCGTGAGGGGCGGATATAACATGAAAAATAAGTGTGTGAGTCTATTCCCTATAATTACCAATATGACCCAAGGCCTCAATAGTGACGTTGGATATGACAATTAATAATAGGCTAGGCCTACATTCGTGTCAGTGAATGTTTCTAAGAGTAAATAAATATCACCAAAAGCTGTGATTATCCTAAATATTACAGACACCAACAAATTGTTGTTATAAAGTAAACACTGATAAATATATTAGGCTATACCCGGTAGGCTATAGCCTAATCTATAAGCTATGAAAATCGGGAAAACACTTCTTTAACCCTCCAGCCCCGGGGGCTATAGCTTACGACTGTGCTCCGGTACCGGGTGTTTTGACGATCTTTGGCCTATGTTAACTACTCTGTAAGTCAATGAATATGTCATGTAATGTTGTGAATAAAAAAGAATAATGTTCCACAAACCTTCCTCTGTCGAATGGCGTTGAGTAGAGGTCTCTAGCCCCTCTGGTTGCATAATGGTGAGCGCGGGAAGATGAGTGCTTTTCGGCGGCAAATTCTTCCCGCGTTCGGACGCGTCGCCCCGGCCATGGCTACGACGCACCTAGCCGCTCGTCGCGCCAAAGTATTTATCTCCCTTAGACGATTTTAGTGTTTGATATTGAGAATGTGATGTTTATTTGATATTTTCTAGTTATTTTGAGGCCAATTATATAAAATATGTTTATTAGGGTATCACTGTCACTGATATTGCTAATTTTCACTCGATACCGTACATTTTATTAGTAATTGAGGTAGCTTATTGTTGTATTAGGCACTGATTATTCGTTATCACAGGTGTTTATTATACTTTGGCCATCATATATTAGGTCTTGTGTCACTTTCACTTTGACAAATATGCTTTAGAGAGTGTCACTGTCACTGATAATGCTCATTTTTACTCGATACCGTACATTTTATTAGTAATTGAGGTAGGTTATTGTTGTATTAGGCACTGATTATTCGTTATCACAGGTGTTTATTATACTTTGGCCATCAAATATTAGGTCTTGTGTCACTTTCACTTTGACAAATATGCTTTAGAGAGTGTCACTGTCACTGATAATGCTCATTTTCACTCGATACCGTACATTTATTAGTAATTGAGGTAGCTTATTGTTGTATTAGGCACTGATTATTCGTTATCACAGGTGTTTATTATACTTTGGCCATCAAATATTAGGTCTTGTGTCACTTTCACTTTGACAAATATGCTTTAGAGAGTGTCACTGTCACTGATAATGCTCATTTTCACTCGATACCGTACATTTTATTAGTAATTGAGGTAGGTTATTGTTGTATTAGGCACTGATTATTCGTTATCACAGGTGTTTATTATACTTTGGCCATCAAATATTAGGTCTTGTGTCACTTTCACTTTGACAAATATGCTTTAGAGAGTGTCACTGTCACTGATAATGCTCATTTTCACTCGATACCGTACATTTTATTAGTAATTGAGGTAGGTTATTGTTGTATTAGGCACTGATTATTCGTTATCACAGGTGTTTATTATACTTTGGCCATCAAATATTAGGTCTTGTGTCACTTTCACTTAGTTATATGATTTGTAAACGTTTTATATACAATTTATTGTGTCTTTTTTCACTGATTTCTATATTTCTATAGGTTCTAATCATATGAATGTCACTTGGTATATACATATGTGTCACTTTCACATATTATTATGGTGTAATTGTATTTGTATCAATGTTCTCATAATACATGACTTTTGTATTACAATACATTGGTTTTCTTCCACTTTTTGCCTATATATGATTATAGTGTACATATTGTCATTTTATTTGGCAATTTCAGTATGATTATTAGAACTCCAGCTTGGAGTGGTAATCAAAGAAGCACTCTAAAGCACAGAGTGCCACCTTGCACTCCACACACTCCAGGGTTGACTTTTTACCTGACCTCGGCTTCACCCTGCTGTTGTAGCAGACATGGCACCGCTTCTGCTGTGTTCTTCCGGATTCATTCTGAGGCAGGGAACCAAGCCTGTGCCTAATCAAGTATTGAGCACACTGCAAGCGGTCAATAACGGCGGGCCCAGGATGTGCCACTGCCCTCTGTGGCATAGCATACTTCTCCAGGAGCTCCGTCAACACCTGCTTTTGGAACCTCCGCAGGCTATTGAACTTCATGGGTGTGTTCACATTCCGAAGCTTGTATATGTTGTAGGCATTCAGAACTGACATGTCCACCATATGCAGAAAGAACTTTTTGTACCATCTGCACGAGGTACGCAGGCAGTCAATGAAGCCTATCTGCATGTCGGACTTGTCCACCAGCCTCATGTTGATGTTGTAGTCCAGGACAGCATCGGGCTTGGTCACCCTGGCCTGGGTGCGGCGATCCACCTTGCCAGTCTCCACCATTTCCCCCTTGTGGATGGTGGTCAGGAGGTTGACCTTCCGCTGGTCGTGCCAGTGGATAGCCAGAATGGGCCCCGACTTCTTCTTGAACACATCACCTTTTTTGGTCTTTGGAGGGAAAGGTGGCATGCCCTTCCTTTTCCCTCGTACTGTGCCTACAGTCCCCGTCTTGCGCTCATGCAGGTACTGTGAGAGAGTGGGGGACGTGTAATAATTGTCCGTGTAGAGGACGTGATTCTTATGAAAGTAGCGGTCCATCATGGCTTGCACCACTGCTCCGCCAAAGCCAATGAGGGGGTCCACAAGCAAGTCCCCTTCCTTCCCGCTGTAGACCAGGAAGTCCAGGACATAGCCAGTTTGGCAGTCGCACAGCACAAAGAATTTTATGCCAAAGCGATGTCTTTTTGAGGGGATGTACTGCCGGAAGCTGAGTTTTCCCCTGAACAGCACAAGAGACTCGTCAATGACGACCTTGCGGAAGGGCTTGAAGTAGGAGGTGAAGCGTTCTCGCATCATCTCATACAACGTCCTAATCTTCCACAGCTTGTCTGGGAGGTGGACGTCAAGGTTGGTGACAAGATGGAGCGCTGCGAGGATATCAAGGTACCGGTCGCGAGACATATATTTCCCGAAGGCAGGGGTGGATATCAGATCATTGGTGATCCAATAGTCAGGCAACCTATGCTTCTTGACATGAGGCATTAGCATGGTGAGTGCCAGGAACACCATGAACTCTTTATGAGTCACTGGGGTCCACTGCCTCATGTGGCCCTTGGTCACCTTTCCCAAAAAGTGGACCTGGAATTGGTGCTGCTTATTTGTCTCTTTGACAACATAGCCTACCACCTCCTCATCAAAGAAGGCCTCAAACAGTTCGTGTGGTGGAGCATTGGGGCCTGCTGGAAAATTGGGGGTAACGCCTGAACCCTCCAGTACCTCATCAAAAGCTGGCACATCAGGGTTGTATGCATCCTCATCAACTACGTCTTGCCACTGAAAAACGTAGAATGGGTCTTGTCTACGCTGACGAGGAGCTCCAGCTGGTGGCCCAGCACGCCCACGGCCAACTCGGGAGGCGCGCGCCCTAGGGCGGCGAGGGCGGTGGGCAGCACGACGGGCAGCACGACGCCGGGCCAAGCGGATGGGTCGAGGGTCGTCGATGTCCATATAGTCATCGTCAGAGTGGTCATCTTGCCCTGACGGTGGACCTATGTAATCATGGCCATAGTCTTGAGAGAGGTGCCCTTCATCATCAGTGGCCCCCACATAATCTGGCGGGGAACCAGTGATGCGTGGGCGGCGTGCGGGTGGGCGAGGTGAGGAAGGAGTGGCAGGTGAGGCTGTGTCCCCCCGAGGTCCCGGGCTCCTTGGCCTGCGACGAGTGACAGAAAGCAATGTTTCACTGTCACTAGGCCCAGGTATTGGTGATGCGAGCTCAAAGACTTCTTCAGGAAGACATGTTGAAGGCGGGAGAGGTGGGGAGGACCGTGGGGAAAGTTGCGGGGACGTATGGCTGGGGCCGGCCGGGGTGGACGCCGCGGGAGCCTCGAACAAAACTCTCTTACTTTTCTTAATTTTCTTGGTATATTTCCTACCTTTCCCCTTTTCGGCAGCAGTATGTCTCCTGTCGGGGGACCTAGGAGGCAAATAGGCCGAAAGTGTGGGGTCCTCAACCCTTGGCAATGGTGGGGGTGGTGGGGAAGAATGCGGGGCATCCGGGTCATCTTGGGTGGCGTGGGTAGATAAGGGAGACAATGGCGGACGAGAAGGGTCACCACGCTGACCCTCACTCACAGCCTCATCCTCACCAAGTAGTTTTGCTTGTTCCCTAGCTGCCGCGGCCGCCTTCTCAAGTATTTTCTGCTTATACAAATGTAGCTTGAAAGGCGATTTACCTGGGGAAGGGCTTGGCGTCGTGTCACTTAAGCGAAATTTGGTGAGTGACCTTGAACTCTCCCACTCGCTCACTCTCTCAAGTTCACTGTCTTTAGGTAAACCAGCTTCCTCAACAACTGGTACATCACCTTCATCACTCTCATCACTGTCATGTTCTCTCGCAAATCCCAGGAATTGCTCTTCTTTGTCACTCTCATGGCCATAATCACTCGACTTATAATTACTGGAGTCGTCACTGACTTCATCATCAACATTATGCTTGGCATCAGCTCGCTCATAAAGTCTCAATGTCGTCTCAATACCTCCGGGAGATAACACATTTAGGCGATGGCGTCGGGGTAAGGCGCGACGAACAAGCAAGGGCGTCGTAGGAAGCACGGTATCGGACACAGCGGAATCACTATTTGGCGTACTGTCCATGATGGCGTCGGGGTAGATACTGTTGCTGTGGCGTAGTTTACGCCTGGTGGCGCCACCTACCGTCCCACGATACCGAAAATGTACGCGCGGCATTCGAAAGCACGCATGCAAGCAATGGGCGTTCAAGAGCCCTTCCGGGTTGCGCGGGCCGAGGTTGTTATGGGCGTTCAAGAGCCCATCCGGGTTGGAGGGGTTAATCACAGTCTATGACGTGGGTCCACACAATTATATAATAGAGGTTTATAATTACCATTCAGTGGCCTGCATATTCAGACGCTGTTGATTTGGTGCCACCTCAGGTACAAGTACAGCTGCAGCTGCTTCTCCCTCCTCTCCTGCTGCTGGACCTCGTCCTACAGGTTCATACATATAAGCCTGAACACCACCAATATTCATCACTTGAGGTTCTTCGCCATAATCACGGTTATCACCCTCAGTATTGGCAAACGAATCGGAACTACTGTCACTATCCTCCATTTCCACCTGTCAGAAGAGCTCGTTGTGATGCTGGGCATACGTCATCAGAGCGCTTAAACTCCGAATCCAGAAAAGTGTCACCCATATCCTATTTTGGCCATTATATAAATAATTAAGCCATTGTAGCAGAAAATATTGCACCAAAAGCTATAGTGCACACTGCCGGTAATGATTGTGGAGGAAAATAATAGCATGCACACCCACCTTTAATATAATTATCAAACTACGAGAGCAGTGTACGAGAGCTGAGATCAATCTACACTACAACTTCTACAATCAACCTATAACTAAAACATAATTATATTAACTCCTAAGGACATCGACACCTTAAGTCATCCTTACTAAGAGTTCATAAGTTAACCCTTAAAAGATAGGAGCGTATCTCAAAACGTCTTCCTAATCTTAAGCCATACTTACAGTGACTGTCAAATGTCATTCGTAACATATGCTGATATGTTGCTGAACCACATGTGTACTGACAGTCTTCTCCCTGGCCGGGGGTGTAAATAACTTCTGTACCGGCGAAGTCATTAGGATTTAATTTCAGCGATATTTAGAAGATTTTGTGCAGTTTAACCCAGGGACTGCGACGTTCCTTCCGGAAGAATGGTATTCAAACATGTGTAAAAACAAACTTTCAAATACTGTGTGCAGTGTCTGTATATTTAGAAGATCGATTTGCAGTGTTCTATTGAGATGGGTATAGGATGTTTGCAATGTCATGGGAAATTTACTTTAGTTTTTTAATATTTGTAGCGTAACATTTGTAGTGTAATATGTGTATGGTAATATTGATATTGTAGTATAGTATTTGTAGCATAGTATTTGTAGTGTAATATTTGTAGGGTAATATTAATATTGTAGTATAGTATTTGTAGCATAGTATTTGTAGTGTAATATTTGTAGGGTAATATTAATATTGTAGTATAGTATTTGTAGCATAGTATTTGTAGTGTAATATTTGTAGGGTAATATTAATATTGTAGTATAGTATTTGTAGTATAGAATTTGTAGTATATTATTTGTAGCATAGTATTTGTAGTGTAATATTTGTAGTGTAATATTTGTAGTATACAATTTGTAGTGTAATATTTGTAATGTAATATTTGTAGGGTAATATTTGTAATGTAATATTTGTAGGGTAATATTTGTAGTATATTTGTAGTATAATATTTGTAGTGTAATATTTTTAGAAGGTCTGTTTCCAGTGTTTTATTGAGATGGGTAAAGGATATGAGCAATGTGATGGAAATTTACTTCGTAGTTTAGTATTCCTGATCTACTTGTTGTTGTTGTAGGTCCCCAGACTGTCTGGCCAAGCAGTCTCGAGTCCGGTTGACCGAAGCCATCCAGATGCTCGGGTCCCAGAAGGGGCCAGGGTGAGATGAGATCTGTCTCTGAGAGGGCAGCAGGGAAGGGGATCAGCAGCCCACAGGTTTTTACCCCCGGACCAATACCCCACTGTATGCAGCCCCCCTTGCAGTGCCACCCAAGCCTCTGGAGCGGCTTCGGTCTACCAAACTGAGGACTGTTCGGCCAAACAGCCTGGGGAACTACAATAACAACATGTTCATAAGATATGCCTTCTTACTTACTTCATCAAGCCATTAAAGACGCATCACCAACGTTAATCAACTTAGAAGATGATTATGCCATGAGCCATCATCCTCCACACTTGTATTAGAGAATGACTCCAAGAGGACACCCGACAAAAGATCAACTTGCTGCCTCAAACTGCTCATACACATTACCCCAGCGTGTAACACCTCAACAGATAATACGTATAACCTCCAGCCACAGGGTCATTACTTTTACACATATGGGGAAAGTATTATTCCAAACAATAAAAATAACCGAGATGCCTTCCACCAGCACCAATGTAGCACCAGAGCCAGAGCGAGCTCTTCTCACCCTCAAGAAGTTCAACTAGAAGAACGCAGCAAAAGTTAACCTTATCACAGGCGATTAAGCAAAGGTATCGGAACAATCCCTCTTGTTTGGTCACAAAAACCTGTGAGGCTTGATGCTCACCAGCTAAGTTTGAGACTAGCACTACCTGTGAGGCCCTTAGCTCACCAACTAAGTTTGAGACTAGCACTACCTGTGAGGCCCTTAGCTCACCAACTAAGTTTGAGACTAGCAACACCTGTGAGGCCCGAAGCTCACCAACTAAGTTTGAAACTAGAAACACCTGGAGGCCCGAAGCTCACCAACTAAGTTTGAGACTAGCAACACCTGTGAGGCCCGAAGCTCACCAACTAAGTTTGAGACTAGCAACACCTGTGAGGCCCGAAGCTCACCAACTAAGTTTGAAACTAGCAACACCTGTGAGGCCCGAAGCTCACCAACTAAGTTTGAGACTAGCAAGAAGAGAAGCACCTCCACCCAAAATAAAGGATGTGGTTGGAGACAGTACAAGAAGAATAACAACTCTACAAAACTTAAAGCATGTAGTATGAGAACATCCATAGTGAATTCCCCTTATAGTGATTGAAGTCATCAATCCCCACGTAACACTGAGAAGAAAAAATCATTAAGTCCACCATCTACACCCGCAAAATCACTTGCACGAAGTTAACATAAAAGTTGTCACTGTGTTAGAGTCCCTTTTTGTGCAAAGTTATTTCCCCTTCAAGAACACACTAGACACAAACATTCTTTGACTTCCCCTATCCAATATGCTTATGATTACAGTTGAGCATTCCAGTCTCTACGTAACCAGAGACATTAGATAGCCGGAAATAATTGGGAAAAGCAACATCCGTCGTAAAACCTCGTATTCTAATTATATTAAATACTTACTGTCCCTCGCGATCGTAATATTAGAAAATCGGGCAAGAGATGGAAAACGATCTTCAGTATCTTCATGATCAAACCTCATTGTATTCGTGAAGACCATTTTCATAAACGCTGTTTGCATTAAATAATTGCAATTATATTATTATTGTTATATCAGGATTTTTACTGGGATTACTGGCTATATCGTGGACTCAGATTAAACTGGGCAGAGAAGGAATTCACACACAGACACACACACAAATATGCAGAGGTGTAAGGACAACACAGGAGTAACCTACATTTATAATTATTATATTCAGTAAAGATAACAACATGGAATGGGGCTTACTTCTTCCCTCAATGTTCTCGGTGTCTCTTTATCTTCTGCTCTCACTTGGAAAGACCATATTACCAGTCTCGCTAAGGCAGCCTCCCAGAAGCTGGGTTTTGGAGGATCCTCTCACACTGCACTCCTAGATAAAGTAGAAAGGAAAGCCTTTCGTATCATTAACTCCCGTCCACTCACCAACTCTCTGCAATCTCTCTCTCTTCGCCGCAATGTTGCATCTCTCTCACTATTCTATCGCTACTACAATAATCAGTGTTCCTCAGAGCTTTCCCAGTGTATACCACCTCCTCTACGTAGGGTACGTAGTACCCACCTTGCAACACAATCCCACCCCTACTCTGTGCAACTCTCCAACCCAAGAGTGAAACGCTATTCTCAGACTTTCTTCTATTCAACTGCTGAGCTCTGGAACTCTCTCCCAGAATCAGTCTTTCCCTCTTCCTATGATTTAAATTGCGTCAAACTACGTGTGTCCAGGCATTTTAGCTCGAACGTCCCTTGATTTCGGCCCTGTCACTCTTTGAAATCTGGGGGAGGCACTCGCTGCAGGCAATTATGCCTTTTGTCTCCCTCATTCACATAGAAAAAAAAAAAAAAAAAAAAAATAATTGTTCACACATAAAAACTATACATGGAGAACATGGACATGGAAATATCTAACCCGGAGCTGAGATAAATTGCAAAAGTATTAAAGATGGGGTTATGCTCTTTTAAAATAGCAATAAGAATTACCCACAAAATATACATAATAATGGACTGAGGGTCTCTCAAATATTAGGGTATATCACTGATATATATGTATCCTAAAAAGCACACATAAGAGTCTTTGCACATAGATTTAGACAGGTCACGAAAGCACTTCTCGAATTAATTTAACATGAATTGAAAACACAAACACAATGATTAAATCTCATATCACTTTGTCATGGGGCATGGAAAGAAAGTTGTCACTGGGGTTGAGTTTACGTGTATTACTATATGGGTGTGTGGGGCTGCAAAGCAAGATAGTATACCATTATGATCTCACGAGGAGTCTGTGTACAAAATATTATAATTTACGATAGACAAGTGTGGTTTGTATCCTCGACTACAGAGGCCTATCAAGTTAGAAGGGAGGACTCTTACACAGCCTTCAACAAGCTAAGTCTTCGTTCTTGCGTCGTGGTCGAACATCTATGGATCTCGTCTGATTCGTTCTTGTAGTGGCTTCAACGTCAGGGTCGGTAGTGGTGGTCCTCAGGCGACGTCCTCCAGCGGGTCTCGACACGGCGGGGAGCTGGCTCCTTACCATCCAGATGTTGAGGGAAAGGGGGAGGGCCCAGAGAAGTTACTAGGGATCATGGACCAGTGTTCTGGCAATCTAGCTACTCCCATACTCTAGTTTAGGCACCACACGGACCAGTGTTCTGGCAATCTAACTACTCCCATACTCTAGTTTAGGCACCACACGGACCAGTGTTCTGGTAGCAAGCTAACGCTCAGGAGCCGGGATCAACAGACTACTCGGACCAGGGTTCTGGCAGTCAGTCAACAACCAGGATTTGCACAGTAGCTAGAGTTGCACGGACCAGTATTCAGAAAACTTGTTACTATACAATTCTTCCTTTACTATCCATAGGCAAGTGGGATAGTCCAGGAAGCTCCAAGCCTATATATTTCATTTCACTGACCAGTGTTCTCGCAGATGGATTTAGACCAGCTGGAAATTGGATAGGGCTAAATGATATTGGACTGTACTGACCAGTGTTCGGGTAGATCACGTTGCACCTTGGAATCGGCAGCTACTGTACTCCAATCCCACCCTGTCTGCCCTTAGCTGGTTTTGCTCACCTAGTCACACGTTCAGCATCATAGTCAGGGGCGAGGTAACTGGGGGTAAGAGGGGCATGGGGGTTAAGGGGGAACGGTATATTTTTTGGTCGATTATTTCATATTTAATCTATTTTTTATTAATTTCATCACACCACCAAACACCTCCAATGAAATTAATGAAAGCATATATGTGATCCACCGGGATTCGAACCTGGGTTATTACACACAGATTTTTAGACACCTTAACCATTACACCACCAAGACGGTTAAATCATTTTTTAGATTCCTTCCTAGACCTCCATCAAACTTAAAATAACATCCATTAGATCCCTCTCCTAGATTAATTTTTACATTTTTCGGTAGAAAAATGTCTCGGTCAAAGGCAGGTTCTTCCAACATTAAAGGTTCACTATCGTTCGCCAGGGAAAATCAACACCTAAATAGCACAAAAGGTCTTAATAGTGACAAAGAAATGGGGCGAAAATTATTAAAATCAACAAATTAATGGGGTAAGTATCTATTAAAATCTGAAAACTAATGAGGCTAAACATGAGAAATAAGGGAGGCCAGAAAAATGGCCCATCTCCCATTAAGGTGTCAAATTAAAGGTCTTGGGGTCAACCCCCACAGCCTGGTCACAGCCTGGGTGGTTGCGTTGAGAGCGAGAAGGGTTTGAGCACCCCCCTTCGAATTTGCTCGCTTTTTCTCCGGTGCTCTTCAGGGCTGCAGCGTCTCTTTGGTATCTTAAGGTGTTTCTTTGACTTGTGGTGTTTGCTTCGTCTTTCTTTGGGTGGTGGGGCGACTTCCTGTATGGCGTTCGTTCTTATTTCTCAGGGTTCTGGTGTTTCTTCCCGTTCTCGTGGGCCTCCCATTTTCTGTTCTTTTCTCTTTCCTTCTTGATTGCTGGCGTCTTCCCGTTCTCGGTGAATCTCCAGTTATCTTTCTCTCCTCCTCTCTTCTTTCTTGCTGTCTCCCAAGTACTTATACTTCTATGTAACCTTTGATTAATTCTAAGAACCTATGATTAGATAATTATAATTCCATAATTTCCTACTCTGTATTCCGTGCATACACCTATAATTACATTCAAGTATATACTTAATAACTGTCCTAACTCAAGTAAAATTGAATAACCATGTTATTGAATTCAGTGCTATATTGATTATTGTGTGACGTCTCAGTTTGTGAGTCATATGTTGTGTATACAAATTTTTTGTTTTGTACCTATTATATAATTTACCTTGTGTTTTATTGTATTTATATTTTATATTTTGCTATGTGTAAGAAGGAGACAAAAGGCAGACTGCCTGTAACGAATGTCTCTCCCAAAGCCAAAGGAGTGATAGAGTGCCAAATTCAAGGGACGTTGGAGTCAAAGTGCCTGGACACACGAAGTTTAATTTAAAGCAGTCAAAGTCTAGCTAGGATGAAGGAAAGATTGATTGAGAGAGAGAGATCAAGAGTTAATTTGTTTAGTAGAAGAAACACTGATAAAATTGTCTAATTCTTGGGTTGGAGAGCTGGACAGAATAGGAGTGGGATTGTGTTGAAAGGCAGGAGCCTCGCACTCACTGTAAAGGAGGGGGTGGACACTGAGAGAGCTGTGACGGACACTGATCGTCCCGACAAAAAGATGGTCCCCTGCCATCCACATACCAAAAACCCGGTAGACCAACCCTACCACAGCCAGACCACCACCTACCCGGACTACCACAGTACCTCCAGCACCATCCCAACCTGCTCCCTCGACGTCCTCTCCTACCATACCTACACCTGCTCACACTGCACCTGCCAGCCCTGCACCTGTCATCACCACACCTGTCAACCCTTCAGCTCCAAGCAGCCCCCCAGCTACCCCTCCCTCCATCCGCCCTTCACACAGACAACCTACCTCAACCCCCCCTGCTCAAACTTCTCACCAACCAGCTACACCACCTGACCCTGACCTCACTCAGCCCCTCCCTCCACAGGATATGCTACTAGTGCCCTAAAATCACCACCCGATCTCACTCTCGACCCTGACACAGCTCCAGCAACACCTCTCACCATGAAAGTGAAGAGCCTCTCACTCAGGATGAACGAGACAGACATAAAGATACACACTCCGGCACAACTGGTCCACCTCGCCCAGTCTTCCAATAAACCCCTTTACCTCACTGTATTCCGAGAAATTGACGCCCCCAACAACATCCCAGCAAGAGTATGGTATTGCTTTTTACAACGGCTCACCCCTTACGTCTGCACTAAATCATCAAAGACCTACTTAATGCAAGCCCGTGGGCGGTGTCGAGACTCGTAATTAACTCGACAGTTTAGGTTAAGTAAACATACTGGAAGTTCAAATTAGGCGCCAGTATTAGGCTAAGTTATATATCCATATAAAAGATATATACTATTTCGTATTAAGTTTATATGGGTTTATTATCCATTATTATATCGGGTTGTCATTATAATAAATCCGGTATATCTTGTAGTTAGTTATATGACGCATTGGTAGATAAGATAACTGCACATGCGTCATATTCGGGAACCTGAGGGTCCCTCGCTCCAAGACAAACTAGACTCGCTTTAGCTACAAACTCAGCAAGATTTCCTAGCCGCTCCAATACAACCACCTGTTTCATGCTAAGTCACTCTAATTCTTAACTCTTAGTGGCCACTATACCTTCTATCTATCCCTAACACTATCCTTGAGTTATCCATCCCTATCATCAATAAAAGTAAGTTGACTCTTGTGAGTTTATAGGTAAATTTCGCTTTGTTTACTATCGGATTCTCACAATATGGTCCTTCGTAACCTCTGAATTTTGTCTTATGCTATCTTTTCTTCTTTGTCTTTTCTTTCTTCTGCTTTCCTGGCTATTCCTTCTTTCTGTTCCCTATTTCCTCTTCCCTGGTGTCCCCTGTAGGCTTGAGAGCTCGTGTTTGTTGTCTGAGGCCTAATTTCCACCGGGTCCCGCTTATTTTGCCCGACCATATGAGCCGCCGCCATGTATTTCGGACTGGCGCCTTTGGCGGGGGGGTTGGGGAGGACTTTAACCGGGTGGTAACTCGGTCTCTTCATCTCTACCCCCATGCCTTTTAGGAAGGTCTCTGTATTAGGCCATAGCTACGTCAGGGAGGTCTATGTGGATAAGCCTGTGTTTTACCCATTTTTTGAGGTTATGACTTTTTCCCAAGGGGGTGCTAGGGTGGACAATATCAAGTCTTCTGCGGCCTGGGAGAGCCACGTCCGATACCAACCGGACCTGACCTTCTTAGTCTTGGGAGGAAACGATATCCATCCCGAGACTGATATACGCTCTGTCGCCAACGCCATCCAGGACCTCGCCAAAGAGATTGAATCAATCTCAGGGGTCTATAAAATAATAGGCCTGGAGGCGAGACCGGCGCCCCGCGGTCTGACGGCAGAGCGATACAAAAGTATCAGGAACGGGGTCAATCGCTGGCTATAGTCCAGCGGCGAAAGTATGATTTTGGGCTGAGATGTGTTTTTCGGTATATACAATGTTTTATTGTTGTTTCAAGGCGTTTGATATCTACTGATAATAAATCAAGAGGGTGCCAAAGTCGCACCCTTGGGGAAAAGTTTTTATACACATTTAAACAAAATGAATCGTTAATCAAAATATGCCTAATTTTCGGACAGTATTAAATCCTCCATACTGAATACACACAAGTACTGTACACACAACATGTTTATTTGTCCTATACTATATCATATTGTGATATGTTCATTCATCTTTAAGCCAATATACCCTTCTTTCGAACACAATATACATTTTTCAACACATAAACATAGTAATACTTGATACAAAATGGAAATATGCGATGGCTGAAAGGAAATAACAGATTGTCATTAAGCTTATATTAAGAATACTTTATGGTATCACTGTAATAATGGGTGAAACACAAAATTGAGTATAAAATTGTTTACATTGAATTATGATTATATGAATTTTACTTTCAAAATCTTTGAATCTTGGTCTTTCGGTTACGTCTCATCGGACTAGTCATCTAGTTGTTCATCAGCGTAGGAGTTGCCAGATTTTGTTCGCTCATTGCAGCAGTCGTTACTCCCGTTGCAGCTGCAGAACATGGAGCAGGCGAGTTGGGCCACAACACATCCACATCTGGCTGTTGAGCATGGCGTGTTTGACAAACATCCACATTTGATGATTTGCAGAACTTCAATAGGAACAGGTGGCACCTTGTCTGCCACTGTCATTGGGACCAACCCATGACCAGATTCATCCTTCGACCAGCCATACCTCACAGGATCCAGACTGGGTGGGTCGGGGGACAACGCAGACTTCCAGGTGATCGTCTGGTAATGTGCCCGGCGTACATGCTGAAGGAATGACTCAGTTGTGGGAGGAAGTGTCTTCACATTAGGTGCAGCTGTAATCTTCTTGTTTGACATCTTGGAGCACCATACATCATAACGAATGGCTGACATATTGCTTGTCTGTTTGGATCCATAACAAGCACCAATGAACCTTGTGGCCTCGGAAACAACTTAATCCAAGTCTGCATCAGGATCTCCAAGACTTGGTAACAGATGATCAAGTCGCATCTGTTTCAGTGCTGTTGCCTTACCTATGCCCCACATATATGAAACCGTATCACAGCCGGTCATCGCATGTATTGCAAGGAGTTGCTCTGAATTTCCTCCCTATTGCTGTGATGTCGCCTTCTATCTATCTATCTATTGCCTGACGCCGTGATCCCCGAAGGGGTGGCCACGAACGAACCGCCCCCATGCACCTCTGTCCCCAGTCAGTCGACGCCCCTCCCCCAACCAGCACCGCCTTCGTTCATGTACTTCCCCACTCCATCCTTCCACCTCTCATTCGGTCTACCTCTCCCTCTCTGTCCCTCCACCTCGCTCTCGTACACCCTCTTAGTCATTCTCTCGCTTTCCATACGTTCCATATGGCCGAACCATCTCAAGTTGTTCCTTTTCACACTTTCCAGCACATCTACCTCCACACCACACCTCCTTCTTACTTCCTCATTAGTCTGTCTATCCCTCCATGTAACTCCGCACGCACTCCTTAAGTAATTCATTTCCACTGCTCTCACTCTTGGTCTGAGTTTCTCAACCAACGTCCATGCTTCGCTTCCGTAAGTCAGTGTCGGGATTACCACACTGTCATGCAAGGACTTCTTCACTTCCATACTGACCACCCTATTTCTTGTTACTGCTTTTAGCGTTCCTACAACCCTCTTCCCCTGTTGTACCCTCTCTCGCACTTCTTCATCCATAGTCCCATCTTTACTCAACACACTGCCCAGATACTTAAAAGAGTTGACGATCTCCATAGCCTGACCGTTCAGCTTCACCTCACACTCTGTGACTTCACCCCTTTCGAAGACCATAACCTTGCTCTTCCCCGTATTTACCTTCAAATTCCGTTTTACGCACACTGTTCCAAACTCATTTACCAGACCCTGCAACTCCCATTCATTATCACTCATCAGAACTGTATCATCCACAAACAGCAGTATAGGTAGCTTCCACTCAATTCCCTCCCTTTTCAGCGATACACCAACATCCACTGCTCTTGATAGTATTTCTTTCATGACTCCATCCATATATACAGTAAACAACCACGGGGACATCACACACCCCTGTTTCAAACCAACATTCAGGTCAAAGAACTCGCTCTGCTCACTCTCCACACATACTGCCGCCTTTGCACCCTCATACATGCTCTTCACTGCTTTCAGCAACTTGCCCTCTACTCTGTATATTCTTAGTACTTTCCACAAACCTTCTCTATCCACTCTGTCATAGGCCTTCTCCAAGTCCATAAAGGCAACAAACACCTTTTGTTTCTTCTCCAGATACTTCTCCACAACACAATTCAGGGTAAAAATCTGATCTACACATCCTCTTCCCTTCCTAAAACCTCCCTGCTCATCGCCTATCCATTTCTCCGTTCTCACTCTCACTCTCTCAATCACTACCCTACTGTATACCTTCCCTACTACGCTTAGAAGACATATTCCTCGGTGGTTACCACACACTCCTCTTTCCCCTTTGCCCTTATATAGGGGGACTATTATGCCAGTCTTCCAGTCATCGGGTGCACTCCCCTTCTCCCATGCTAGTTTGCACATTTTCCATACCCATTCTATCACTATCTCACCACCATACCTCAACATTTCCCCACACACTCCATCTGTTCCTGGTGCTTTCCCCAACTTCACTCTTTTCATGGCTTCCCACACTTCTGACCTCCTGATCCCCACCTCCTCCTCCACTACTTCTCTTCTTCTCCCTCCCATACCATATCCAGCTATGTTTGCTGGCTCTTCATTCCTTACATTTAGCAACTCACTGAAGTACTCCCTCCATCTTTCGACTCTCTCTTGCTTCTCGGCTAGCATTCTCCCATTCTTATCTTTCACACCCTTATTGTTTCCCTTGCTACCTTCCCTAACTTTCTTGACTTTTTTCCAGAACAGTTTCTTACTCTCCCTCCATTTTACACTCAGATTCCTTCCAAATTCCTCATCTACTCTTCTCTTACTTTCCTTCACTACTCTCTTCACCACCCTCTTACTCTCCACGTACCTCGCTCGTTTCTGTCTCTCGTAATCTTCATTCCCTCTACTACCCAACCACTCTCTATATGCTTCTTCTTTTCTTCCACAGCTATTCTTACCTCTTCTGTCCACCATGCTGTACCTTTCACTCCCCTCCCTCTTCTCCTCACTCCACACTCCTCCTCACATGCTGCACAGATCTAATCCTTAAACACCTTGCTCATCTCCTCCACTTCCTCCATAACTTCCAGGTCGAACCCACCTAGTCGTCTTTCCACTGCTCTCCTGTACTCCTCCCTGACTTCCTCCTCCTGCAACCTCTCCACCCTCCTCACCATTCCACCCTCCTCTCGCCTCCCTCCAGCTCTCCTCACCCACTTCTTTTGTATCCTAACCTTAGCTACCACTACATAATGATCAGACAGACCCCCTCCAATACCCCTATACACCCTAGCATCCATCACAGATTTCTTCATTCGTTTATCCACACATACATAATCAATCAATGACTTTCGTTCCACCACTGTCTTATCCTTCATCGTCAACATCCGTTTCCACGTGTACCTTTGGATCATTCTGTGTCGGAAGAAGGTGTTGGCTATCCACAGCCTCCTCCCCACATATACGTCCACAAGTGCACTACCATTCCCATTCACCTCTGATGGTACCCCCCACCCTCCCACCACTCCCTCAACTTTCCTATCACCCACCTTACCATTCATATCCCCAATCAGAAATATTCTTTCGTTCTTGTCAAACTTCTCCAGGCACGCCTCCACATTCATCCAGAACTCCTCTTTCTTTCTTTCAAGTATATCCACTGTCGGGGCATACACGCATACAATCACCCACGTTTGTATTCCTACTTTCGTTCTCACCCACACAATCCTTGAACCCACAGACCCATACTCTCTTACACATTCCTTCCATTTGCTACTTACAAACAAACATGCACCTTCTCTCGCTGTTCCTTCACTCACTCCAGCACACACACCCATTCCACACTCCCACTCTCTCACATCTGAACCTTTCCATTTGGTCTCTGTCATTCCACATACATCCAGCCTGGCATTTACTAACACTTCCAGAACCTCTCTCTCTTTTATGCCATCATTCATGCCACTAACATTCCACGTAGCCATTCTCAGAATGTCCGAAGGCATGTCCTTAGTCGGTCGTGGTTCGTCAACATTGGTTCCGTCCGCATCCGAGGCTGTTCATTCATTTTTCTTTGCTTAGATATTTTTTCCGGGTGGGGGTCGCAAGCCCACCGACCCAACCTCTTTAGTCGCCTCTTACGACACGCAGAAGGCACGTCGCCTTGATATCCAGAATTTGTCGACCAGCAATTGGACTCACCATTATTACTTCACATGCGAGTTTGTGTTGATGGTAGAAATGGACAAGCAGCACAAAGACGTCCGTGTCGTCACACACAACTGATATGCTTTTCTTCCCAGTTGATGCCAACTGTATCATCCGCTGAGGTATCACAACATCAGCTTCCTCATGTGTTGTTCTGAGCTCCTGTCTCGTCCTCTTAGTAACGCTGCTTACTTCTATGGGGACTGGGTCTTTGGCAGTGATAACGAGTTTTGGTGTGTTCCTTGGTAGTTCTGTGACCTTCTTCGACAAGTCTTCACACAAGATGTCAATGAGCTGGACCTTGTTTGCTGTTACTGTTAGCGTCACTTTCTGTGGTGGCAGTGGTGTTTCTGGTGAAAGCTGGTGTCGCCTACTGCATCCTTGCCAGCACGGCTTATCCTTGCCACGTTTTTTACACTTTCGTCATAGTACCGGTCAAAAATCAGATGGACTTCAGCCATCAGCAGTCGGTTGATTATGTTCTTGGAGAAGTTGTTGGCAAAGTCTTGTACTGTTCCGCTGGCTGGCCACTGTACAACCCAAAGTAGTGCACAACCATCAATGATTATTACCTGTGGACTACATACTAATCTACTCGATCGTTCAACTTGTAGTTTTTTCTTGAGTATGGATTTTGTTGCTGTGATCCTCATGTCACCATTGTCTTCAAACATTGAGGAAGGGACTGGTGACAGTTTGTATGACAGTACATCCTTAACGTCTATTTCCCTGGACTGTTGGAGGCACATCACCCTTGTGTATATGAGCTCAGTGTCATAGACAGGCAAACCATCAACTTTTATGTACTTCTTGCTCACAGCCATTGTAACAATTTTTTTTGGAATAACACTGTGGAACTCTTTTGGCCAAGTAGATTCAAATTCCTGCATCTGTTTGTTGCCAATGACGAGTGATTCTGCTACATTCACTTTATCGGAGGCGATTCTTCCTGTTACAATATTGACATGATGATCAGGATGGTTTTCAGGTTTCAGTGGATCAATCGAAGCGATCAACTTGGTTTGTATTTTACATCTGTCCTCGGCATCATTGGCTATTCTACCTGGATTCTCTTTTTTGTGGCGCGTTACAGAAACCTGACCTCCTTGTTCTGTCATCAGCGACAAGCCTTTCAGCAGTGTGCTGCAGATATGAAGGCTCAGTGCCCATCTCGTCACAGTGGCTGGTTTCAGTGTGATCCCAATAAGTCCACCCGGGCCTTTACCATACCGCATAAAGGTAGTTTCGATGAACATATCTGACCATATTCCATTCCATAGCCCACGGGAGTGACGCATGACATGTTGTCCCCGAAAGAAGTCCTCCAAGATGTCATCAGGAAGTCGCTCCATAGACCGTAGGTAGTAGAGCCCATACCTAGCATAGTTTGTATGTCCAGAAGCAAAGAAGTAGGGGATCATCTGTTGAACTGCCCAGATGTGCAAAGGCCAGTCCCCTTCACGCTCTGCCCGTATGAAAATCATCATGATGAGCACCGGCTTGATCAGATTGTCGACCCAAAGTTTTGTTGTTGAGCTGAGTGCTGCTTGTGTGTCGAGTCGTTCCATTAGGTCGTCTTGACCCTCATTGTTTGACAATGTCTCTCGCAACAGCTCTTCCACCACCATTCGCAACGCTCGGACATTTTGCGGGAACTTTTTTCCGGACAGCATTTTCTGGACTCCTCCGAAGGCAGATTGCAAGATTTCTTCCAAGCCACTGTTGCACATGAGAGTTCCCACAGCACCGACAAAGCTCATTAACATATGCATGCCACCCAGGCGTGGAATAAAATTTGGAAACTTGTCCGGGTATACCCACAGCACATGTACCGCAACACGATAGAGCTGTTGATCGTTGGTGAATAACGTGAAGGCTTGGCCTGTACTGCAAGTCAGTTTCTGTGCTTCGTTCATCGCTGTCATGATAGTATCCGGTTCTGATGGAACCATGTCAATTAATGGCGTATATATGGCTTTGGTCACTGGATGAATGGAGTGTCCTTGAGGCCCGGGTGTTAAAGCCATTGTACTCTGGTATGTCTTTCTCCCGGATGACCTTTTGCAGGAAGTCATAATCAACTGCTCTTGCCCTTGCCAGTGATACCTGTTGAGAAGCAAGCATCTTGAGAGATGGTACTGTACGTGTTGCATCTTGCACTGGCATTGGGGGTTTCCTTGGTCCAGTATAGCGCTGGATGGGGATTGCTGGAGATACTTCATTTTTCATCTCTTCTTTCTTGATACGCCGAATCTTTTCATTTCCAGCTGAAAATGGACTCTCATCTGTTTGAACCTGAGTGAGGAGAAGGGCAAGAGAATGTGTTGATCTCAAGCCATTAGGAGAAGATATGGTGGCGTCGAAGTTATCAGCCACGGCTTGCACAAGACCGGTCTCACTGTCGAATGCCCCCCGAAGGTTGATTTTCTGGGATGCAGCTTGGGCAGCAGAAGCCTTGAACCTTAGCACCTCATCATACGAGCAGGTGATTCCAAAAGCATAAAACTTATCAATCAGGCTCTTGTCCTTCATCAAAAGACCTAAAGATACTTGCAAGGTTGTTGCTCGATGATTCACGGTGCTGGTGATGACGTTGCCGATGAGAGAAGCCTGCAAGGTGTCTCCTAATTTTGGTGAAATCTGTGAGAGGAGATGAAGCAAGGTTGGACTACAATCATCACAAATAATGTCGGCACTTATTTCTGTTGCATAACTGTTCAAGTCAGGAACAAGTTGTTTTGTCTCCTTTGTTATTCTTGCTGCGACTTTGCGGATGTCCAAATCATCTTGGTCATCATCGTCAGGTATTATCTTGAGGAGATGAGAAGCTTTGCTCCGGAACGCAATAATGCTTGCAATCCCAATTCCGGAGAGAACTAGAAGGTCTGACCCAAAATGTGTTGAAAGATGTTCAATCAATGTGCGTCGTTTTAGCTGAATTCCATGAAGAGATACATATAGGTTGTATACTTCAACAGAGTTCCAGATCCGTGTTGGGTCATTGCTGAGTTCTTGGATGACCTCTACAAAGGCAGGATCTGCACATTCATCTGTGTGATGCTCCGACTTATGATGGGCATACATCCTACCTCTTGGACCCATGAACTTTGCCATGCACTTCTTGTGGTACTGTGCATCTGCTGCATGAAGGTCGCTGACAGCTCCTTGCACCCGTATCCTGACCTGCTGGGCAATTTAATCCTCTCGAATGGAACATACTTCCAGAATGGAATCTTTGAAGGTCTTCTTGCCAGGTCCCCTTTCAGCAGTTCTGCAATGGACTACTCTTTTCCATCTATGAGGATGACGTGGGTCAGGGGCTGGTTCACACACCTCACCACAAAATAAGCAGTGTGTCAAGAAATCAAACTGGGCAATTTCTGATCGACGTGTTCTTTTTGGAGGGAGTGTTCCACTGCTTTCGTTGCTATTTGCCTCCACAAACCTTTTGATGTGGGTTTTTGACGTATATGTCGAAACACAACTTTTGTGACATGAGAGTGCAGTGTTAGGATCATCAGCTACTCTATGCTCTAATTCTACATGCAACCCATCACCACGGATTTTGCTACTTTCTATGATAGTACGCAGGCATAGCAGAGATAAGATTTTCTTTTGATTGTCCACAGTTGAAGAGACACCCCTCTGCTTCATTGGATGCCATGTTTCAAGTCAGTCTGGAATAAGAAAGAGCTATAAGAAATAATGTATGTAATATTGCCAAAACAACAAATGGCTCTAAATTATCACATATAAACTATTAGTTGTTTTTCTAAGTATATTTGTGTCTGTGATTAAAAATAATAAAACAAATGTGTGGGTAATAATTATTGCCAGCCCATACCTACAAATTATGTTCTACACAATGAGATTTTTTGAGATGCTATGTTTATCAGCACAAACATCTAAACAAAATATTTTTTCAAAGCGTAAAACTCCACTGGAAAATAAACAAGAAATAAATTTTTTCCTATTGAAAACTAATATTTTCGGAAACAAGCAACAAAAGTTAGGCAGTGGTACTGCACATCAGAGAAAACCAGGCAGAAATCCATCCTAGTTTGGACATAGGTATTACTAATTCATAAAAATCTATTTTAGACAGTCGACAAAGTGTTGATAATCGCTCGAAAACGTTCCTTCTTTCTAATTGCAATAACAAAAATTCCCCAAAGGTGCCACAGTGGCACCCTCTTGTTTTGAGATCAGTATACATATGAGTTATAGAAACTGCAATAAAACATTGTATATACTGCAAAACACGCTTAGTCAGGATTCCACTGGACTACTAAAGAAAGTACTGCCTTTCACTAAGTCCCGCTACCAGTCCATGGAAATGCGGGACGGAGACTACAGTGAAGACGGCGTACATCTTACATATGATGCCAGCGAAGACCTGTTCAAGAGGGTCGTGGCTTCTGCCCAGGAGCACTTCACAAAGCTGGGAGATGTTCAGGCATTAAGGGACCAGTCGGATGAGAAATGATAGGCGGGTACTTTCTCTAAGGTAGATCTGAGTAATAATTGGTAGGCTATAGGCTAGGTAATATTGCAACAACTAAATTAATGTTAAACCTCTCACGTTCTTGACGCAATTTTGAGCCTATTAGGGATACTTTAAATCCTTTGTTACCATCAGGGGTATTTAGAAACCTTTAATTTAGTTACTTTAACCTCTGCAGTTGTCTTTGAGTTAGCTGTGGGCAGAAAACTAATTTTGGAGAGGTAATTATAAGAGTGAGAGAATTCTATTTCTTATTGCTAATCTGGCAACCTCTGCGTCATATGGTCGTGAGAGGGTTAAGTAGAATTATAAGGGTTAAATTGAATTTGTTCAGTCTTAACTAAATTTAAAGGGGGTAATTACCACAAACATTTTTGGTACCATTAGATGTTGGGCTAGCCTAGTTTAACCCACAGAACCCCAGCGACGCAAACCATGCGTCCTCAATGTATGTAACGCTAAACCCCAGCGACGCAAACCATGAGTCCTGGCCGGTCCGGTCCCAATTACTCCGGTCCTATGGCACCTAGAGGGCTCAGATTTGTATGGGAACTGTGTAAGTATCCCACACAACCTAGACAATGATTGAAAACTCTCTAAGTCCAACCGCGTGCGCGTGAGCGTGCAAAAACCGGTATTTTGGATGTATTTGCCTTCAATTTTTTACTCCTGTAAAATCGACTTTCAGGGGCTCCGTAGGACCATTTTTTGAGCTTTTTGGTCGTTTTTTGTGGTTTTTCCTTCATTCCTAACCCATTCGCTATTGTTTCTGGATTTTTTTTTTTTTTCAAAACAGCCGGTCCCTGGTGGTACATTTATTATAAACTAGCTGGTCCTCAGCGGGTTAATATATGTTTACAATTTAAATTGGCTCGTTATACACCTTTTTGGCCTCCCTTCCTTAGTGTACTCTAACAACAAAATTGCCGCATTTAATATAAGGTTACTATTTAAATTTAAGTGTGGAGATCCTTATGCGTTGTCCGTTTACTTTTATTATTGCATTCCGCGTCATATTTCCCGCTTATTTTGCCCTACCCCGACATCACACGTTTAATTAATTATTATGTTTGAGTCGGGGTTCCCTATATCTTGCCTTTATTGGCGTCAGCTAACTTTCTGAGTGCGCTTTACGTCCACATAGGTAAGATATGGTATTATTCTATTATATTTCCTGTGTATTGCCATCATGTCGTTGACACTGTCCCAGTACAAGCGACGCAAGGGGCGTATCAAGAGTGGTTTGACTAGGATCACCAAAGATATTGCTACATTATAGTTAATGCAGATAATGATGCGATTGAGGCTAAATTGGCTTCGGTATTAAGACAGCTCGAAGATTTAAATTTATGTCGCCGCGAAATGGAAACGCTCTATGAAGATGATGCAGTATTTCGCGGACATAGAAACAGACGTGGATTATATAGAGTGTCTTGATAAAGTTATCATCCTCCTCAAAGGTAAGCTAAAACACAAGGAGCCAAATCGCGCTGCAGTTAACAGAAATGCCGGTATAAGATTGCCGAAAATAACCCTTCCTTTGTTTGACAGTGATCCCACTCTATGGTTGGGATTCTGGGATATGTTCCACTGTAGTTTCCACAGCAATGCGGAGCTCAGTGACATCCAAAAATTCACCTACTTAAGAGGTCAACTGAATGGCGAGGCAAAACAACTAATTGAAGGTTTCGCAATTGAGAGAGCCAGCTACCAAACAGCAGTTGCCCTTCTACAGAAAACCTATGGGCACAGGGATAGAATTAAGGTGGCACATATAACTAACCTTACTACTTTGATTCCTCCCTCTTACAATGTCGAGGAACTAAAGGGATTCTATGCTAGTTTTGAAAGTACACTGAGGTCAATAGAGATCCTACAAATTACCCTTAATGAAGCTAGTGTTGTAATTCTCATGAATAAATTGCCATCCCCACTAAAGGAAACATTAAAGAGAACTTTAGGTGAAGAAGGTTTGGACCTAGAAAGGTTTGTCCAGGCTTACCAGACAGAAGTGTTTAACATGGAAAGTGTAGCAGAACGGACTACACCACACATACCAGATGTTTCAGCATCCTTTGCGGTGCAGGAGGCCTCGGTGCGAAGGAAGGGTTGCAAGTTGTGCGAAGGGGCACATGCATGGTTTAAGTGTATCAAATTCAAAACCAGTGCTCTGAAAGTTAAACGCGCAAAGCAACTCAACCTTTGCACCGGGTGCTTATCTTCAACCCACGGGAGCAATGGTTGTGTGAACCCTGACATCCGCAGCTGCAAGTTCTGTCAAAACAGACACTACCATATCCTCTGTCAGTCCAGATCTCAATGGGACGGTGCAAAGAAGGAGCAAAAACCTCAACAGGTAACAAAGACCAAGACGCAAACTACCACGATGTCTGTGTCGTCAAAGAAGACTAGTATTATCCTCCCAACTGTTATGCTGCCAACAGTTAAGGAATCAAGAGGAACAGTCAAGATGAGAACACTGCTGGATCAGTGCTCACAGCGCACCTTCATTTTAAATTCCGCTCCAGACTCGATCTATTATATAAAAGTGGGTGATGAAGAGCTAGAGTTGCAAGGGTTTACCGGAGAATGTGAGAGCAGAAAGTACCCAGTAGTGTCCTTCAAATACAAGTTCCGGGGCAGAAACTATCCTCTACAAGCAGTTGTGGTAGAAACTCTCCCGGATCACAAAGAATCAGAATGACTTGAAGCAGACATGAGAGTTTTGCGAAACAAGGGTTACAAATTAGCTGATCATCTAATGACACAGACATCTCGACTGAACTTGTTGGTTGGTGCCGATTATTATTATGACTTACTGCGGCCAGGGTACAAAAAGGAGGGTGACATAATTCTCTTACCCACTAAATTTGGCTATGCACTAAGTGGCTCCTGCCATAACGACAAGTCTAGCGCCCAAGTAGAGGTAGTTACAATTTTGAAAGTTGCGGTCACCCTGATGGATCAATATATATCCACGGAATCAAGTAATCTATGTCATAATGAATTAAAATGTATGTGGGAACTGGATTATCTAGGAATTTCTCCAAACGAAGATTCAAAGGAAAACATGACTGCGTTGGACATATACAAGGAGACAGTAACATACTTTGCACAGAATCAGCAATATGAAGTCAGACTGCCATGGAACCAACATAAAGAGAAGCTGCCTTCTAATTATGGTTTACCAGCAGGTCGCCTAAGGGGTCTGCAGAAGCGTTTCAAACAAGAACCTGTCTATTGTAGTCACTACACCAACGTTATCCAAGATCAACTTCATCGTGATTTTATTGAAGAGGTTCCTTTCGGTGTTACTGAAAACAGTCATTATTTGGCACATCACAGGGTCACCAAGAATAGCACAACGACACCCGTTCGTATTGTGTACGACTGTTCCGCTAGTATTGGCAAGGGCAGACCAAGTCTTAATGACTGCCTTTACACAGGGCCATCTCTGGTGCCAGATCTAGCAAAATTATTGCTGCGATTCAGGGTACACAAATATGCCTGGATAAGTGACATCGAGAAGGCCTTTCTCATGTTGAAACTTCATGAAGAAGATCGTGACTACACCCGATTTCTGTGGCCAAAGGATCCCTTGGATTTATCTTCATCCTTACTTTGCTACCGATTTAAGGTAGTGTTGTTTGGGGCGACTTGCTCACAGTTTCTTCTTAATGCCACAATCTTAAAACATCTTTCCATTATTAAAGAGGATCCTGGAGTTGTGGAGGCTATTAACCCGGCAAGCGCGATAGGCCTCACGGAAGGCTTCCTATAGGGAACGCGATAGGCCTCACGGAAGCAGGACCATAAAAAAAGCATTCCATAAAAAAAAAGGGCCTATCAAAACAAAGGAATTTGTCTCTAGGTGAGATAATTCCCCTCCAGTACTCATCCATGTAAATCTCACCCACCCCCCTCCCCTCCTTCCCCACCTTATTCCCCCCTCCCTCCCCTCCTCAATTATCACCTATTTTTCCTCTTATTATCATCATTTATCGGTTATTTTTCTCTCCCGCGATAATGTAGCACAAGTGGGTTGCATAAAAGATCGTTATGCAACACCCAGACACCGGCACACACCACCTCCCTCGTCTCAGTTGACTCCCAGACAGCGAGAGGGGAGGGCTGCCTGTCTCTCTCTCTCGCCTGAGATTATGACCGGGTGGCCAATATCTTCGTTTTTCACCACCCAAATGCTTTTCCCACTTATTTTAGCACTCTTGAAGGTTCATATATACATCATATATGTAAAATAAAAGCATACCGAAAACAAAAATTGGTTTATATTGTAAATATAACGAATTCTGTCAGAATCCAGGGCTAGAAATGCACAAATAACTACCCTAGCACCTACGTCTATATCGCGCTTGTCAGGTTAAGGAAGGTTTGTACATTGACAACCTCCAGGGTACAGGCAGTGATGAAGAGACTGTCATTAAGCGTTACTGGGATGCCCAAAGAATAATGTCTCAAGCACATTTATATCTCAGAGAATGGACTACCAATAGTCCTCAACTACGTGACCTCCTGCAATTGGATGGTGATGCTGCCAAGAATCAAGAGCGAGTGAAGACATTAGGACTCTTATGGTTACCTGACTCTGATCTGTTGACGTTCAACGCAAGTCTCCCAGAGACCAATAAGGCAACAAAGAGAGTGTGCTTAACACCTTACGAGCGGCCTATGCGGTTTATTATATGTACCGCACAGCGGGGTGTTTTTAGCCAAAATAGGGCTGTTTACGTGATCATTTTCATGCCTAAATAAGACCCAGAACGTAAAACAAGTACCTATCCCTGAAAGGGCATAAACAGAGCTTTCGAATGACACCATAACGATCCTTGTATGATGGATAGTTTTCTTGCAATAACCGTGCAACGCGAGTGCAAAAAGCAGGTAATTCGGTAGTTTCGGTACATAATTGAGTATGTAGCGAGTGAGAGAGGGAGGAGGGAGCTGAGATTTGTGTCAGTAGGTTCGCCGCGGTGGTCTGGAGCAGTCATACGCTCGCTAGTCTCCTGCCACCACTTGTCTCTCTCTCTCAGCCACATTACGTGCTGAAATTGCCACTCGACCTATGTCGAGCGCCGCCACATAGTCCAGCTTTTTTTAACTCGACTTATGTTGCTCGCCGCTAATTAAGGGTTAAGAGTGGCGGCGCAACTGTTCGATCCACTCGGTGTACTACTGCCCGTTACAATAAGGTCCAGAATTTTCTTACAGCAATTATGGAGACTGAAACTAGATTGGGACGATCCGCTACCTGACGACTGCGCTACCGAATGGTCTACAGTTACCAAGGACCTGCACCTCTTCTGTGACTTTACTTATCCTCAGAGGACGGTATATGCTGATTCAGTGGAACTTCATGCGTTTAGCGATGCAAGTGGTGTCGCTTATGGCACTACAATATATTTTGTGAGCCCGGAACATAGCTGTCTGGTCATCGCTAAAGCAAAGGTCGCTCCCATAAGATCCATAACTATAACAAGATTAGAGCTAACTGCTGCTTTGCTAGCCGCCAGATTAATCAAATTTGTGGAGGAAGCCTATCACAAAATTGTGAAAGTCAACAAAATTGTATTATGGTGCGACAGCCAGGTTACATTGCATTGGTTGCGTAGTATGAAGAATCTTCCAGTGTATGTCGCAAACCGTGTTGACGAAATCAAATCCCTTCTTCCGAATGTAGAATTTCGGTACGTGTCCTCTAAAGAAAACCCTAGTGACTTACTGTCTAGAGGTGTTTCGGCAAAACATCTGAAATCTTCTGTGTTTTGGTGGGAGGGGCCCTTGTGGCTCCCAAACAAAGACGAGTGGCCAGAAGACATATTACCAGATGACCCAACGCCAAAAGTAACTAGCCAAGTCATTGGGACTAATGATGAACAGGACACACGGTTATGGAACTGGGAAAAATATGGCAGTTATGATAAATTAATTAGGGTAGTTGCATGGACTATTCGATACAAGAATAATTTGAAGGCAAAAATTAAAGGGACGTCTCCCACAGACAGTGCCCTCCTCAGCATAAAGGAGCTAAAAGTAGCAGAACATATTATAGCTCAAAGATGCCAGCAGGAATGCTTCCCAAAGGAGTACGAGATGCTGTCTGGTGACAAGGGTACTCGCAATAATTTGGTAAACCAATTAGGACTTGTCATGAAGGGAGGATTAATTGTATGTGAAGGTAGATTGAAGTTAGCGGCTCTTCCGGATTCAATGAAATATCCGATACTACTGCCTTCCAAACATCCTTTCACTACCATGCTCATCAATATGTGTCATCATGTCTGTTATCACTATGGAGTTAATCACGTGGTCGCATATATACGGCAGAGGTGGTGGATTCCTAAGATAAGACGAGCAGTTAAACAAGTGACTAGTAAGTGTATAACCTGTCGTAAAATACAGGGTAATACCTACGCGAAAGCTAGAGTACCTCCTCTACCAGACATCAGGACTACTCCTAGAGATCCCTTCGAGGTCACGGGGGTTGATTATACAGGAGCAATTCCTGTCCGGGGCTCACACAACAACAAGGCTTATATGCTTTTATTTACGTGCGCTACTACAAGAGTTATTCACATTGAAGTAGTTAGCAGTATGACCTGTGACAGCTTTATCCATGCATTCCGGAGATTTTGTAGTAGGCAGGGATTTCCACAGATAATGTGAAGCGACAATGCTGCTACATTTGTGGGAGCTTCCAGACACTTGGAAGACATCCAAAGCGATCCCAGTCTTCAGGCTCATCTTGCCGAAATCCGATGCGAATGGCGTTTTATCCCAGCACGCGCGCCTTAGTTCGGAGCTATTTGGGAGAGAGCCATAGGTATTTTGAAGGCTGGGCTTAAAAAAGTACTAGGTCGTGCTCTAGTCTCCTTTGAGGAACTAACTACTGTCCTATTGGAGCTGGAGGCTTCCGTGAATGATCGCCCTTTAACATATGTCTCGGGTGATCTGGAGGACCCTTGCCCTATTACTCCATCCATGGTTAAAGGTCGTAGACTTCATGACTTCCCAAAGGACCTAATTCAGCTAGATGAGCTGCAATAGTTACAATAGTAAAGCAGCGATACACAGCAGGTACAATTACATCAATAAATTGATCCGGGACCTATGGAGGCGTTGGTCTAATGAATACTTGGCATCACTACGAGAAGCCTATAAGAATAAAAGAGGCTCATCAAGCAGTGTATGGCCAAAGATAAATGACATCGTGCTTATACATGACGAGGGACCTCGTGTCCTTTGGAAACTTGGTAGGGTAGTTAGACTCTATCCCGGACGAGATGATCTGGTTAGAGTGGTCCAGATTAGAAAAAAAATGGCCTGACCACTCGACCCATCGTCAAGTTGTATCCATTGGAACAGGAAATCGAAAGCATTTCGATCCCTCAACCGGCGGTCACTGGTGATGGTGTTAGCTCTCACGACTCCACCCCTATGTCACCAGCGGTCGCTGGACCATCTGCCAGTAACGATCCTGTTGGAAGATTACCTCTTCGCCGAGCTGCTGTTAGCTCTTCACAGCTCTGGAGATCTAACATCGCTGCGGGATTATTGGAGATAATGTATACAGCATATTGGTGGTGGGAATGTGTCGAGTCGTAAGTAACTCGACAGTTTAGGTTAAGTAAACATACTGGAAGTTCAAATTAGGCGCCAGTATTAGGCCAAGTTATATATCCATATAAAAGATATATACTATTTTGTATTAAGTTTATATGGGTTTATTATCCATTATTATATCAGGTTGTCATTATAATAAATCCGGTATATCTTGTAGTTAGTTAAATGATGCATTGGTAGATAAGATAACTGCGCATGCGTCATATTCGGGAACCTGAGGGTCCCTCGCTCCAAGACAAACTAGACTCGCTTTAGCTACGAACTCAGCAAGATCTCCTAGCCGCTCCAATACAACCACCTGTTTCATGCTAAGTTACTATAATTCTTAACTCTTAGTGGCCACTATACCTATTCTATCTATCCCTAACACTATCCTTGAGCTATCCATCCCTATCAACAATAAAAGTAAGTTAACTCTTGTGAGTTTATAGGTAAATTTCACTTTGTTTACTGTCGAATTCTCACAGGCGGGACTTTTTTCTCGAAGGGGATGGTGAAATGACGGGGACCTAGCCAACAAGAGCCAAACACCAGCTCCCATATCCAGACAACAACCAAATCAACCAGTGTCGCATTGCCCGCATATCAAGCAAACCGAAAGCCACAAAACCCCCTCCATCACAGACACCGCTTGAACAAGGTCATGTCAGAAAAAATGCATCAAAACCCCTTCACGTGATAGAAAACGCATCACTCCCCCTTTCCAGGAGAATGAATGCGTCCATACCCCCCCCCCCCCCCACCAGGACATACCCTACCCCCAGCCACACCTTCTCTATTCTGAAGAGATGTTTATGAAAGTTTGCCACAAAATCCCCAATATCTTCTTGTATCTTCTGCCCAAAGTGAACTTAACCATGGCAGCCAAGTGAACAAACAAGTAGAAACTCAATATCACCTGCCCTCTAAAGTCACCTCCATACAACAGGAGAATTCTCTATTTTCCACACCGTCAGAACTCCTTTTTTCAGTACCCCAGCTTAAAGTTAATATAAATAAACGAAGAGCATCCAAGCCATCCCGGAGAAATAACCCTCATAATTTTAGTATAAATCCTAAGCTCACAGTAAATAAAAAAACTCTCAACACCATGTCCATGCTGCCTCGAGAAGACAGCCACTTAACCCTAACCAAAAAGTGAATAGGATCTCAACTGACCCAAAGGAAGTTAGGCAGAACTGGAGACCAGTCGAGTAATTCTTCTTTGGACGAACCTACTTAACTGCTAACCAACAAATAGTGCAAACAAATGTGTTGAATTGTGACCCCGAAGAATGGACGTAGAAGAAAGAAAGAGAGCATTGTCTACCTGGACAGTGTGCTGATACCGTGACCTTCCCTTGGTAAAACAGGAGGGACAACTGGCCCTATCACCATGTGCGCACCAGACTCTCTACGAGCTCCTACCTTTTCTACTCAAATCCTTTAAGTGACATATCGTTTTGTAAAGAGTTTTGAAGATTACAGTAAGGGTTTATAAGATAAGCCAAGATTCACATTAACATAGACTCAAGATTTTCCATTCTTCACTTCTCCTAGATATCCGTAACTCGATTTAGAGAGAACTTATGAGGAGTGATATAGATAATTGTTCGGGAAATTATACATGCACCTATACATGTAAAACCAAAGTGAACTATTATTAAGATCTTGTTTCTATGTTAGTAATCATCCACAGGGTACGTAAGTTATAGATGAGTTGTTCACATAGTGTTTTACCATTCAGTCTCTTTTATTGACTATTATTATTTATCATGCTTCATGACTTAGAATTCACGTAGTGTTCAGTTTGAGTTGTTTCTAACTCTGTATTTCACGTCGCATTAATCATCCGCCCGGCGAGGATGTCTCAGTCACGCATGCATGACTATTGTATTTGTTTAACCCATGTGTGGATTTATATTCATTAATTTGACTCTTCGAGTTCTTTGAGTTAATTCTCTTGTAACCATTGTCTTAACGTAAAGGTCAAACTTAAATCAAATAGTACCTTATTTACCATAACCTCAGTGCTGCATGTATGCCATCGCAGTAACTAATATTTACACTGAGCGTAAAGCTACCTCGCCCTCGCTAAATTCCCTGCAAGGTACTATTTATTGTTCGAGACTAAATCTCTCTGTGTACACTTGTTATGTGTCACGATAGAACATTAAATTAGATTATTTGTACTGTTGTGTAACCTAATCCACTTTCTCCTAGGTCATCAGTTATCCTAGGACTAACTACTTTCATAATTAATATTTAGTGATCGGTCGAAGTGCTCCTCTCCCTACAGGAGATCTCTTATTTTGTATCTATCTGATTTATATCCTAGTTAATTAAGGAATAAAACTTGTGAACCTAAATTGTGTATTCTGTGTCCATTGATTATTATTGTTGCAATTATTTATAATATTGAAGTTAATTATGCTCCAGTGAGAGTGTTTAGATTCCCCATTCTTTCCTAAGGTGGAAAAAGAGGCTTCACTATCAAGCACGTTAAATTATAACATCGCATAACAAAAATTAATGTCTTACAAATTATATATACTTATACAGATATGCATATACATTGAAATATGCCTAACATTACAATCTAATCTAATCATATATATATACAATTTTATACAAATCAATGAACTTGAGAAAAACAAAATCAGTACAATACACAGCATAATATTTATTATGAACGTATGCAGAATAGCCTATATGAAACTATAACATGATACGCACAACACAGTGAACTAATAAAAATATATAATAGTAATGCTACAACGATATGTGCTGTAATACATCGATGAACTCAACTATATATACGAATATAAGAAAACAGGAGTCTGTAGAGAGCCGCTTGGCCCACATAAGGCAGATTCCTTTCAAACTTTTATATTTGTATGTATGTAATGTATGCGTGTATATGTATGTATATGTGTATGTATATGTAATTATATATATATCTATATGCATTTCTTCATATTTACATAAGTTAGATAAAAGTTTGAAAGGGATCTGCCTTATGTGGGCCAAGCATTTGAGGGTCCTAAGGGAGGGGGGGGGGGGCCCTCAACCATCAGCTGGTGCCGGGCGCCTCTTCAAACCTCCCGCGCCGGCACACCAATGCTGGGCAATACAGCATGGCAGATGTACGATGCGTTCAGTTTTCGAGAGACGGTTATTTACACCACCCGAGCATCATGTGTGCCTTCATAGTTCATATATTAGCAACATGTATCACATAATGTCATTGTAAGTCAAGTTACATTGTGATAAGTACATAGATTCAAATTTTATAAATGCCGACAAGTGTCAAGCCCTGCGCGCGTCCTGGTTACCATGGCGACCGGCGGCCATCTTGGCCCACGATGCACGCATGTACACAAGGCCAGCTGACTGACAGCCGACTCCCCATACACTTACTTCACTCACTTTCACCTTTATTATGCCTTTCTCACGCATGTTTATTGATTTTATACTTTATCGTATGTTTTATAGTTAGAATATGAGTTTTACATATTGTTTAAGGCACTTTTGACTTAGAAATATGGGTTTTGACATTATATTTGTAGTGGGGAGAGTGTGGGAGGTGGTGGTGAAGGCAGGCGTGGGGGACGACCACGTACGCAGCACTGGTCAACATGACACACTCTCAGCTCAGCTCTTTTGACCCCTACGATGGCCTGGCGGAATTTTGAGGAATGCCATGGGGTCTGGGTCATCCTCCTCCTCCTCTTCCCCACTTGGTGGGGAGTCAACCATGTCATGGGGAGCAGTAGGGGAGCGATACACATTCTATTCCCTTTGTTCCAACATCGCGAGGCAACGAGGTAGGTCAAACACTCGTGAAGTCAACAGGACAACTGTCTTTCCCCCTCCTCCCGTGCGTCCCTCTCCCCACTCCCCACCGTGGCTGGACTTGGGGGTTGCCAAGTATTACCACTGTTCGGCAAAATCATAAGGTATATCCCATACAAATTTGAACCCTCTAGCAACCATAGGACAAGAGTAAATAAGCTCGAAAGTGGCCGTGAGATAAGTGGGTAAACTGGCTTTCCCCATCCACCTGTACCCCCATGCGAGGCTGGACTTGGGGGTTGCCAAGTACTGCCACTGTTCTTCAACATCATAAGGTATATCTCATACAATTCTCAAGCCTCTAGCTACCATATGACAAGAGTAAATAAGGTCGAAATTGCTGATGTAGGTGGTGCGGCGCTGGGGTTTAGCGTTACATACATTGCCGACGCATCACGTTCGTCACTGGGGTCCTGTGGGTTAACCCACTGAGCACCAGCTGATAAATAATAAAAAAACTGTTGGACCAGCGGATTTTTGTTTTATTATTTATTTCCTAAAACAGCTCAAATAAGTGTGAAATGAAAAAAATAAAAAAATATCATCTCGGTCATTTGGGGGTCCAAAGGGGGGGGGGGGGGGGGCCTCAACTATCAGCTGGTGCCGGGCGCCTCTTCAAACCTCCCACGCCAGCACACCACAGCTGGGCAAGGCAGCATGGAAGATGTACGATGCGTCCAGTTTTCGAGTGCCGGCTATTTACACCACCCGAGCATCATGTGTGCCTTCATAGTTCATATATTAGCAACATGTATCACATAATGTCATTGTAAGTTAAGTAACAGTGTGATAAGTGAATAGATTCAAGTTTATAAATGCCGATGAGTGGCAAGCACCGCGCGGGTCCTGGTTACCATGGCGACCGGCGGCCATCTTGGCCAACGACGCACACACGTACATAAGGCCAGCTGACTGACAGCCGACTCCCCATACACTCACTTCACTCACTTTCACTTTTATTATGCCTCTCTCACGCACCCTGCTTATTGATTTTATACTTTATCGTATGTTTAATAGTTAGAATATGAGTTTTACATATTGTTTTAGGAACTTTTGACTTAGAAATATGGGTTTTGACATTGTATTTGTAGTGAGGAGAGTGTGGGTGGTGGTGGTGAAGGCAGGCGTGGGGGAAGACCACGTACGCGGCACTGGTCAAGATGACACACTCTCAGCTCGTCTCTTCTGACCCCTACGATGGCCTGGCGGAATTTTGAGGAATGCAATGGGGTCTGGGTCATCTTCCTCCTCCTCTTTCCCACTTGGTGGGAAG
>CM064521.1:53762986-53888769 GCA_032716605.1 Paralithodes platypus
AACTCCGAAAGGAGTTGAAGTAGGGGAGCTATCCCCCCGCCAAAGGCGGCTTTCTAGGGCCTTTCCTAGCTGATGCTGAGAAGATTGGGTTCTAGTCATGTGGTGATGGGCTGGTCTATCAGAGTGAGAGCTGAGCGATCTCTGCCATACCCATAGCTTACTCTGACTGTTCCTTTTACTTATATATCTTCTAGATCTCAAGTGACGGCGTCTTTTCCGTGGATCGACCTCCCTACTGCCAACCTAAAAGTTGGCAGATTGGGAGCCAAAGCGTCACATTTTTCCCTTGCCCCTCAACTTTCCCTTCATAATTGCTGAGGGGCACAGGGCCTTGGGTGGGGCTTTGGTTTCTCGGGCGTTTCCGCGCCCTCCTCAGCTCCCTGCCTTAGAGTGGCTTCGGTCACCTGGGTTTTGTTAGTGGTAAGCAGGGAGGGTTTTGTGGGGGCGCTCTATGGCCTTGGCCTTGCTCGGGACCTTGGGGCTGTTCGGCCAGGCAGCCTGGGGAACAACAACAACAACAACAACAAAACAAGTGGAAACAGTGTTTGGATGGTCAAAATCGGCGATACAGGCCGGGAGTTACATAATGTATGGCTGAGGCAACCTCCCTGCCCTCCTCCCCTCCCCTTGTCTGGAGAGACACTGTTACGCAATAGTCTCTCTCTCACTCTTTCCCACGCTTGGTAATAGTGATGACAACGCCCTGCTACCAACTCGCTAATGTTAGCACGAAAATAGACCACAGAATAAGGGAATAACAGGGAAAATAGGTGATAACGGAAGGAGGGGAGGAAAGTGGGGAAGGAGGGGAGGTGGAGGAGTGATATTTGGCATGGCCCAGGGGCAAACAAAAATAAAAAAATAAAAACAAAAACAAAATTTTTGGGGGGGGAGTTTTAAATGGATTTTTTTTTTCCCTGACTCTTAAGAGTCTTCCCGCAGTTAACCGGGGGAACTCTAAGAGTCTCCCTGCAGTTCCCGGGTTAAGGAAGTTCGGTATCTGGCAACACTATAGTCTTTTCCACAGCTGCCCTCCTGATCCCCAACAAGAACAACACAATCAATCTTTCATTACTATTAACATTTATTTTGTTAAGCGGGTAGTGGGTATTTTTTAGTCTATATATGTATTTATTCATTTATGTTTTAGTTTCCTCGCTAGACCTCCATCAAATATTAAAACACACACCCTAGGAGGAGGGGAGACGGGCGTATTTAGCTGATCTTTTATGTATCTTTTTATTATTTTATTAGTTTCCTCCCTCGACCTCCAATCAAACTTAAGAAAACACCCATTAGATCCCCCTTCTAGATTAAGATAAAATAAACATGTCTTTGGCCGGATCCTCTTAAAATTACAGGCTCGCTATCGCTCGTCAGGAAAAAATCGACACCTAAATGGCACGAAATGTCTTAAAATTGACAACACAATGGGGTAAAAGGTCTACAATCGCCAAATTTATGGGACGAACGTCTTAAAAGCTTAAAGCTAATGGGGCTAAACATGAGGGAGAAGGGGGCCCAGACAAAGCAAACAACTCCCCTTTAAACCCTGGCTAAAAACTAAAGATATTAGGACATGTGAACACCACCCAAAGCCAAGTCTATCACTGTTTGTCTTTATTATTGTGTATGTAAAGATAACATTATGGTTTATAGTTCCAAATATGTCTTTGGAAATTATAAAAGAGCCAAAGCAATGCTATTTCGTGTTAGTTTTCTTGTGTTCCTCCTCATATTCATTCAAGTCTTCAAACAAAATTGCTCTTGTTCGACACCCTGAAGACGAGACACTTCGACACCCAGACATGTCACCACTAGACCCTGTTCCAAGTAAGTAGGACAACACTCTGGAACGCAATCCGTGACAGTACCGGCGACGTCCTTTTGTTTTTGTTTCAGCTGCATTTAGACGATTTTATAAAGCTTAGGAAGGATATATGGTAGCTAAAAGGATCAATTGAGAGAGTTTGTAATCTTTTAACGGGTAGACATCCTTCCTAAGCTGAATAAAATCGTCTGATAGTAGCCAGAATATGATAAAAGGGATGTCACCGGTATTGAATGGGTTAATCTCTATAACTCACAAACGACTTAAGTAATCGAGTATATATTTATACCGTTTAGGAAGGGTCAGCCAGTGAATAGGTGTGGCAATTTACGGCCCATTTACTCTAGCCCTTATAAAATGACAGATGTTAGGGTTGACGATTTCTGGACTACCTATTTGGAACAGGGTATAGACTTTTTCAACACCAGTCGGTTTCACTACTTAGCCAGTTCAATGCCAAGCAAATTAACTACCATGGCATCTATCACTACCACACGTTGCCACATCAACTGTACAACTATCACAGGTGTGATAACACCTCCCACACTATCTCTCTCTCTCTCTCTTTCTTCTATGCAGTATAGATAGGGATTAACAATAGAACCAAGAACCTTATCTGTATATTCATCAAGAACAGGCCACAACTGGTATAGACAGTGAGATGCGGCATGTGGAGAAAAATGCAAAAATCAAGCAACAAGGGTTCGCCAACATCAGCTACAACATCCGAGCAACCAATCCGGATTGCTACCATACAAAAAGGAATGCAGCCAAACCATCCAAGTATCAACATGGCGCCCAGACAGATGGAGAAAGAACCATATTCCCTATAACGGCCGAAACGTCCAGAGGAGACGCGCGAGGAGGGACTATTCCATTCACCGAAACAAAGGTGGCCATCTTGCACCTCCACAAAACCAGGATGGCCATCTTGCATCAAATAGGTTTGCACCTCAATTGCAACCCCTGCACCAGCCCAAACCTCACTATATTCCACTCACAAGACCAACCCAAGGGCGTAAACCAGTAGGAACAAGGAAAACTCGGTCTGCCACCGAATTTAACCCAAAAACAATGACGAAATAGGCCACGCGTGGACGGAGTCGGGGGTACCAGAATCAAGCGCTAACGAACCTAATGAGAAGTTCAGTGAGGATGTCACCGCTTTTTGAGGGATATAGTCAAAGATCTAGGTGTCACTGGTGAAGTGGAAGTAAAGACTTTGATCAGGCTAAATAGACCTCGAGGATCACAGAATAGTCATATCCAAAACAAGCCGAGACTCCTCAAAGTTGTGTTAAGGGAAGAAGAAATGAAGTGGAAAATACTGAAGGAGGGAAATAAACTGAAGGAGATGGACAGACCAGACAGAAAGAACATCCGAATAATGCCTGATCACGTACAAGGAAAGAGAAATGCATGCCAAACTAGCAGAAGAAAGATACGAAAAAAATATATATTCTAAGGCAGGGGTACCCAAGGAAAAAATGGATTGTAGCAAGTGGGAACCTGAAACTAGTGCGAGTGCAGGGTCTCACACAATTCTACCTCCCCCAGGGTGGGAGACGATTCAAACATCTGGACCCCCAGCCCAACCCACAGAGCAAACCCAATAGATAACCTCACCTGTGTATATACAAATGTTGATGGAATTAGCACTACCAACAAAAGTGATCTCTTAGGAATAACTATTATTAAGGAGAAGCCACACATTATTTGTATTACAGAAACAAAGTTAAGTTCAGAGGAATCATCTGCCTGGTATTTCGACTGTGACTCATATACTGTATATAGGAAAGACAGAGTAACTGGTGCCGGTGAGGTGTCGCCATTTTGGTGAGAAAGGATGTGCCGTCATCGGAATATTCATACATTGTTCGAGAAATCATTGAGGCTGTTATGTGCGAGGTGAACATTGAAGGAAACAAAATTCTTCTAGCGTGTTTCTACAGGCCACCAAACTCAACACACGAGCACAACAGTGATTTCAGGCAGACAATATTTGAAATGTGCAATATTAGAGTTAACCAAGTATTATTATTTGGAGATTTTAATTTTAAGAAAATAGATTGGGTAAATCATTATGTGCAAGGAGGACCTTAGAGTGAACAAAACAAATTCTATGAAACCTGTCAAGAAGCTTTTCTACATCAACACGTAACTGACTTCACCAGAGTAAGAGGAAGTGATACCCCATCCCTATTGGATCTAGTATTCACCAAAAATGTCCTAGAATTAAGCAGCATTGAGTACAAAGCTCCATAGGAGCCAGTGATCATAGTGTCCTTGAAAGTGGATGGTACTTTGCCATGTGACAAAGTAGTTGATAAGAAACTTTACCATGAAGGGGACTATATGCAAGCACGAGTAATGTTTGATAATGTTAACTGGGAGGAGTTAAAGCATAAAAACGTTGAGGAAATATGGGAAGCCTTCATGGATGCCTACAACAATGTGACCCAGATTTGTATTCGGCTTCAACCAACAGCACATAATGAAGGAAAACCCAAGCCCAAATGGATGACTAGGAGAGTACTGCACAAAATAAAACAGAGAGAAGAAGCTTGGATAAGCTACCGTAAGAGAAGAACTAGAGTGAGATACGAAGCATATTGCAGAAAACGAAATGAGTCAACAAGAGCTGTGAGAGATGCCATTTACCAATTTGAAAAGTCTCTAGCACACAAAGTCAAGGACAAACTGAGGGCTTTTTACGCCTATGCCAGAAGTAAAACAAGAATCAAGGAAGTAGTGCCTAAGCTTAAGCATCCGGATAGTACATAAGAACATAAGAACATAAGAACATAAGAAAATGGGAGTCTGCAGAAAGCCGATTGGCCTAAGCAAGGCAGATCCGTGTCCCACACAAACCCAATTACAAAGCCCAATTATAGGCTCAACACTCTAATACCCTGAGGATCATCTTACCAAAACGGTTAGAGATTAATGCAGGATTACGGGGGTCTGCAGAGCGCTGATTGGCCCAACCCTGCTGATCCCCCTTCACACCCAACCCTTCTCGTCCATATGCTTATCCAATTTTATCTTAAAGCTCCGTATCGTTTTTAATCCCACTATAGCACTTGGTAGTCCATTCCACCCATCTACAACTCTGTTACCAAACCAATATTTGCCTATATCTTTTCTGAAACGAAATTTATCTAATTTGAAACCATTGGTACGAGTTCTTTCGCTATCACTGAGCTTTAGTACATTTGTCATGTCCCCTTTGTTAATCCCACTAACCCACTTGAACACCTCTATCATATCCCCTCTAACTCTGCGTCTCTCTAACGAATGTAAGCCTAATTTCTTCAACCTTTCTTTATACGGAAGATTTCTAATATTATGGATCATTTTTGTCATTCTACGCTGTACTCTCTCCAATGAATCTATGTCCATTCTGTAAAAAGGACACCAAAATTGAACAGCATAATCCATATGGGGTCGCACTAATGACAAGTAAAGTTTTAAGATAACATCAGCAGTTCTGTTACTCACACTCCTAGAGATGAACCCGAGAATCCTGTTTGCCTTGTTTCGAACGCTTATACACTGTTGTCTAGGCTTCAAATCATTGCTAACAAACACACCTAGATCTTTCTCACAATTCGAGTTTTCTAATTCCATATTAGCTAGTTTATATTTAACATTTGTATGCATCTTCTATCTATCTATTGCCTGACGCCGTGATCCCCGAAGGGGTGGCCACGAACGAACCGCCCCCATGCACCTCTGTCCCAAGTCAGTCGACGCCCCTCTCCCCAACCAGCAACGCCTTCGTTCATGTAGTTCCTCACTCCATCCTTCCACCTCATATTCGGTCTACCTCTCCCCCTCTGTCCCTCCACCTCGCTCTCGTACACCCTCTTAGTCATTCTCTCGCTTTCCATACGTTCCATATAGCCGAACCATCTCAAGTTGTTCCTTTTCACACTTTCCAGCACATCTACCTCCACACCACACCTCCTTCTTACTTCCTCATTAGTCTGTCTATCCCTCCATGTAACTCCGTACGCACTCCTTAAGTAATTCATTTCCACTGCTCTCACTCTTGGTCTGAGTCTCTCAACCAACGTCCATGCAACGTATGCATCTTCCCTATCTTTAATACCTTGCATTTGTCAATGTTAAACTTCATCTGCCAATTTACTGACCATTTGTGTAAGGTATCTAGATCCCTTTGGAGGCACTCTATATCTCTATCTGAATCAATTGTTCTCCCCATTTGGTATCGTCTGCAAATTTACTTATCCTACTAGTTATACCTAAATCAAGGTCATTTATGTATATAACGAACAACAGAGGACCTAATACAGATCCCTGGGGGACACCACTTTTGACTGCTCCCCATTCTGACTTTGTACCATTTATGCTGACTCTCTGCTTCCTACCAATTAGCCATGACCTAATCCATCCCAACAACGCCCCACGTATTCCATGCGCCTCAACCTTTCTCATCAATCTCTAATGGGGGACTCTGTCGAAAGCTTTAATGAAATCTAAATATATTAAATCATATGACTTGTCATTATCTACTGCTTCATATACCTCTGAGAAAAAACTAAGCAAATTAGTAAGGCAAGAACGTCCCTGAGTGAATCCATGCTGAGAAGAATTTATTAAATTAAATGTATCTAAGTGGTTTCTAATTTTACTAGCAATAATTGACTCTAGTAGCTTTCCTATGATTGATGTAAGACTAATGGAACGGTAATTGGATGCTATTGATTTGTCACCTTTTTTGAAGATCGGAACTACGCTTGCAAGCTTCCAAGCTTCTGGAACTATACCTGTCTCCAATGACTTGTTAAATAAAAATGTTAATGGGTAACTTAACTCATCCCTACATTCTTTTAATACTCTAGCATATACCTCATCAGGACTAGGCGATTTATGAGGTTTCAGTCTGTCAATTTCCTTAAGCACATCATTTCTACTTATAGTAACCGTACTTAACCTATTTTCTATACTATCGCTATATACCTTACAGACTTCTGGAAACTGTGCCAAATTGTCATTAGTGAAAACGGAAAGAAATTGACTATTTAATGTACTGCACATTTCTAAATAATTTTCTGTCATTTCTCCTATCGAAGTTTTAAGGGGACCAATTACATCTCTAACTTTGGATTTATATAGTTGGTAAAAAGAGCTTTAGGATTATTTTTTGAGTCATTGGCAACCTTAATTTCATAATTTCTTTTTTCTTTCCTAATATCCTTTTTTACCTGTCTTGATAGATTCTGATAGTAAGCAAGTAGGTGAATTTCGCCTTTCCTAATTTGTCTATATATTCCTCTCTTTTGTCCTAGAAGATCTAATAGTCTATTATTCATCCATTTGGGTTGGTTGGGTTGGGTTGATCTAAATTTTCTTTTGGGGATGTATTTATTTTGTGCATTGAATACTGAATCGATAAAATTATTGTATGTATCTACCAAGGTTGACGTCTCTTCCTGACTTAAGATGACAGGTGCCTGAGAAGGGGTACACTCATCTGGACACCTGGATCGACTTAATTTTTTGACCATAGGGTCAGCTAATAGGGCTCTTCTTAACCCACCATAATTGGCTTTTCTGAAGTCAGGTATTAATGTTGTATTCTCTCTGGTATTACCTTTCCATTGTATATTAAAATACACAGAATTGTGGTCACTATTTCCTAGGTGGTCCCCTATCTCTACATTATTTACCATATGTTCATTGTTACTGAAAACTAAATCGAGAATATTATTACCTCTAGTCGGCGTATCTATGAATTGAAATAAAAAACTATCTTGTACTACCTCTATAAACTCCTCAGAATCAGAGTCTCCTATTTGATGCTGCCAATCTATATTCGGAAAATTAAAATCCCCCATAATGCACACATGCTCATAAACTATGAGCTATTCAATACATTTACCTATAATATCTTACAGTTTGCCTGCACAGGTTTCTGGAAAGATGATCGTAAACATGCTTATGCTGCCATGACAATCACAACTCAGGAGGCGTGCAAACTACTAAACAAAGAATTTCAAAAAGTCTTCGTCAAAGAGTCGGACAACCCATGCCAGAGCAGTCTGAGTTGTCCTACGTGGAGAGGCTGGCTCGCCTTGGGCTAACAACGCTTGAACAGAGAATAAAACGCAGGGACATGATACAAACCTTCAAGATCCTTCATGGCATTGATTCAGTTAAGGATGGGCATTTCCTTCAACTAGCAACAAGGAACAACCAGCCAGACACCAGGGGACATATCCTGAAGTTATCCAAACCCAGGCATAGAACCACCAAGAGGAATAATTTATTTGATTCGAGAATTGTGAATAAATGGAATAGTCTCCCAGAAAAAGTAGTCAGGAGCCAGAGTGTCAACGCACCCCTTATGAGCACTGACTCCTATGCCTCTTAAACTATCACTAGGTAGGCAGCATAAGCATGTTTACGATCATCTTTCCAGAAACCTGTGCAGGCAAACTGTAAGATATTATAGGTAAATGTATTGAATAGCTCATAGTTTATGGTGGCTGATGAACATAACTTAACATACCTGTCATACTATAAATTACAGAAAAAGGATAGTTGACCTATCGATATCATTAATTCACAATCCTTAATTAAATTTACCAACTATGACCTAAGCTTAGGGAGCACCCCTGCGGATATCGCTCTCCCTGAGGCCCCTGAAGCTGCCCAACAAAAGGAGCTCCACCCCCAAACCACCAAAAAGCACCTCCTCCTAACCCTCGCGAAAACTCAAGCAGCTCCATCCCCCGTGCCCAACCCCCTGAACACATCAGTAGCATCAAGTCCTGTTTTTTTAGACTTAGTCATGGGCATGAAAGCAACACTGGACACCCTGACAAAAGCAATGGAAAATCTAACAGAAATAATATCAAGCCTCACAATGAAAGGACAACACTTCCAAACCCAAGCCCAAGCTTAATTTTTCCTTGGCTAAATGCCGTAAAATCTCACTAGACAATGCAATGATGGGCAACATATAAGGTCTATACCCTAAGACAAATAGATGCAAGATCCCTTTTATTGAAGAGCTTGCCGAAGAAAATTATGTAATGTTCATTGCCCTGACAGAGACTCACCTCAAAAGTGAGGTGAGTGATGCAGAAATATTAGTGACAAATTACACATACTACAGAGCAGATCTCGAAATAGAAGCCAGGGTGGAGTCATCACATATGTAAGAAATTACCTAGCCTCAGAAACAAAACCAATACTAGGCAGGGGTGTGTCCCTGGCACTGGTGAGATTAGCAGTGGTGGCGTTCAACATTCCGAATCTGCGGTGGTATTGGTCATAAAAACAGTTGAACAGGCAGGATTTAGCAGCTCAAGTATATATTAGGAGATGTATTGGTACTCCTTCAAGTTTTGCCAGGTGGTAGATAGGAGGTGGTTTAATTAGCATGGAATCCCCCGCCGAAGCCATAATGGGTGGGGGAGGCTTAAAAAAAACCTGAGGGAGATCTTCCTCTTCCTGCTCTTCTCAATTCTCCTCAATAGCCTGGATTGAGATGGGGGTTTCCAGGGGGTCTTCTCCTTCTGGATTGTTGTCCTCGATTTACAGTATCCGAGATTCTTCATCTGTAGCAAGTATTCTGGAAGCCTGTCATTGTTGCTGTTTTGCATGATTCCTTATGTAGTGTAAGGGGCAGGTAGTGTTGCAAGCACTAAAGTCGAACGGGTTGATCAGTATCAGGGGCCCTTTCCGCAATCTGGGTGTGGTGGTGTTCGTGGGTCGGGCTCGATTGATGGGATTAGTGGGCGGAGGAACCCTATTCGGGGCGTGGCTGGGTGGATACACCCTGTTATAGGAGTGTGGGCAGTTCTGGAGTGGTAATTGTTTGCACCCGTAACTGTGTGAGGGTCCTGGCCTTCGTACTCCTTGAGGGTGGGTGGGGAACCTTTTTATCGCCCCCACTGTTGAGAACTTGGGTTTGGTGGCCAGGAGCTTCCTGATGGTGATGATGTCTCGGTCATAGCCTACAGGGTCATGGATGGTAAAATGCTCTCTGATGAAGTTGGGGAGCACTCGTAGCAGGGTGTTAAATATGTGCTGTTGCTGCTGCGTCTTATTTTGGAAAGGGTATGCAGACCTAACATGTTGTGCCAGGAGTCCAAGTTTGGTGTCCAAATCTCCTTCGTAGATTATGTCATCTATTTTGCTCGGGCGACAACAGAGCCCAAGGGGGGTTGAATGTCATCAATCACAATCTGCCAGAATTGTACCCAGGTGAGATTAGGGGTAATATGTCCAGCTACCAGGGACACGGCCTTTCTCTATCTGTTTGATACGCCAGGCTGAGCACTGGGTTGACCATTTCCAAATGTGTTCTGATGTCATATGTGTCTGCCTCATACTTAGGTATGGGAATGTGAGAACGATTAGCCATGATGACTTATGGTAAAAAATACTCTATTTCCTTTGATTTTGTGCCTAATGACCTCTTCCTCCCGAATCAAGAACCACTGTTTGTCGCCAATGTTATACCAGGTTTTTACTGGGATTGTATTGACTTTATAGGTAGGTTCTTACTCGACTGGAGAAGATGAGAACACACAAGCATGAAGAGGCTGCATGCTATAAAGTTCCATTTGCTATCAACATCAGCTGGCCCAGCACCCATTCTTCTTTCAATTTCAATCATTTCGTTGTGCAATCTGTCTCTGTACTCCTATTTTTCCAGCAACCATACTTTCCTTTTTGACAAATATACTTTGTTTCTCACAGGAACTATGCTTAGGTGCGCACATATCACACACTAGGAGCTTGTGTTGGGGGATGCATTCTTCACCTGGTATGATCTTACTATCTCTAACCCAATTCCTGTCAGATTTGCTGATCAGGAATTATTCTATCTGGCTACTGGAGCCACCTGATTCATATGTTATCAGATGGCTCATCCTCTTCCTGAACATGGTTTAACACACCACCATCCCCGTGGGAGCAGTGCTCCAGTGTGTATTCACCTCCCAGGTTCCTTCGGCCATATCCCTGTCCTCCATGCACGCCCTCATATCCATCGGCAAATGCCCATTCAAGTCTCCTCCCACAATTACTACCTCCCCTTCCTTTCATCTGGCAACCATCCATAGTTATTCATTCCAGAACTGTTCTTTGACAACTCTACCTAAGTCTGCTTGCTGATATAACCTCCATAACTCTCGCCCCAACTTTCAGTCTTAGCAAAATCAGTCTTTCATTAAACCTTTAAACTTCTATCACAAATCTACCCACCTCTCTGCCACCAGGAAACCCTCCCCTCCCCTCCTGTACCATGTTCATTTCCCTTCCATATGAACTTCCATATTGAAACGTTTATTTCTCCATAATCCACCTCGCACTCCCCCCTTTCCAACGGGTCTCCTGGGCACAACATACATCTACTCTGCGTCTCTCTAGCATTTCCGCAATCTCACCTGTTCTGCCTCTCATTGGGCCGACATTCACAGCTATGATAGTTAACCCTTGTCTATCGGGGCCCGACTTAAGTCCGTATCGAAAAATTTGGACTATGTTGGACTCTTACCAGATATGCCACTATGTTCCCTATAATCTCCCAATAGACTAAAATAGTTTTTTTTTTTTTTTTTTTTTTTAAGAGACAATGAACGGAGGAAGGAAAAACACAGATAAAACAAAAAGGTCCATGTGCCTAAAGGCATCCTCCATTCATAAAATGTTTGTAACAACTGGATTTAAACATTTGTAGATTGTAAGTTTGTGGAAAGCAATTCGAGGGAAGTGAATTCCAAAGAGTAGTAGCTCTGGGGATAAATGAATTCTGATAAGCAGAAGTTCTGCATTGTGGAGGAGAAAGTGTAAATTCATGGGCGCTCTCAGCTGCCCTAGTTCTACGGGGAAAGATGTGGAGAGGCGGCACAATTGAAGCAAGTTCCTCGGAACAATTGCTGGGAAAATATCTGTAGAATAATGCAAGGGATGCAACGTTTCTTCGTATGGATAATGTAGGAAGGTCCTGTGTGATTGCAGGGTTATTGATTAATCTAATAGCTATATTTTGAATTTTGTCCAACTGCCTCAATGCAACCACTCAACTTCCACCCCACAGAGGTGAACAGTAATCCATCTGAGAACGCACATGACTTTTATATATCACGGCCAACTGCTCGTCAGTGAAGAATTCTCGAACTCTGTACAAGAGTCCCAGTTTTTTAGAGGCATTCTTAGCTATGCTTCTAATGTGGCGGGCCCCGACTTAAGTCCGAGTGCAATTTTGGCGCAATATTGGCTCTGAGAGAGAGACGAGTGACTGGAGGAGCATGGGTTACCTCATGACCGCTCGCCACGGCCGCCGTGGACCTACTGAGATTTACTCCACTTACATCCACCCTCACTCCCACACTACATACGTAGTTATATAAAGAAATTACCGTATTTTAGCGATTTTGCCCTTCGGTTGCACGATCGTTGCAAGACAACCAGTGATCGTAGAAGGATGGTTCGGGTGTCATTGGAAAGCTCAATTTACGCCCTTTCAGGGATACATACTTGTATTATGCTCTGGGTCTTGTTTATGCATGAAAAAGAGCACGGAAACAACCCCATTTATGGTAAAAACAAAAACGCTGAGCGGCACAGTGAAATATACTCCACCACCCGCTCGTAAGGTGTTAAATACAGCCACAGCGTTTGTCCCAGGTTTATGTCTTGGCAACTGTACTTGGATTTTTCTTGTCCATCATATATGTGGAAAAATGTTTGCCAGTGTAAAAACCCATAACACATAACTCATAGAGATCCTTTGGACTGGAGGTGAAAGGTGAGTGTTACAATGCTGCAGAATAGGCCTAAGGCCAGGTTGGTTGATTGGTGGTGTTGGACTGGGGGTGAACGCTAAGTGTTACACTACTGCAGAGTAAGGCCAGGTTGGTTGATTGGTGGTGTTGGACTGGAGGTGAAAGGTTAGTGTTACACTGCTGCAGAGTAATGTCAGGTTGGTTGATTGATGGTGTTGGACTGGAGGTGAAAGCTAAGTGTTACACTGCTGCAGAGTAAGGCCAGGTTGGTTGATTGGTGGTGTTGGACTGGAGGTGAAAGGTTAGTGTTACTCTGCTGCAGAGTAAGGCCAGGTTGGTTAATTGGTGGTGTTGGACTGGAGGTGAAAGGTTAGTGTTACACTGCTGCAGAGTAATGTCAGGTTGGTTAATTGGTGGTGTTGGACTGGAGGTGAAAGGTTAGTTTTACACTGCTGCAGAGTAAGGCCAGGTTGGTTGATTGATGGTGTTGGACTGGAGGTGAAAGGTTAGTTTTACACTGCTGCAAAGTAAGGTTAGGTTGGTTGATTGATGGTGTCACCATATGTATACTATACTTAATTGTTTCAACTTGCTGGAAAAAAACTAAAACTGTTCAATCTCTGCATCATATTGTTGTTAAATTGTAATAATTAATAGCATATTTGGCTATAAAAACGTTGAAGTAGCTACGTTATTAAGATGATAAGTCAATTTCTCACCAACTTAATATAATAGACTATATAGAAATATATAGGCGAATATGCATATTTACAGTTGCTGACATTGTGTTCAAATCATGCGATTAATGGCTTGAAACTAGTCATAGGTGGCCATCGAGGCCATTCATAAACTTACATGTGCCTTTTGAGGTAATATGTAGAAACACTTAAGAATATGGCTCGGCCCTGACAGGCACTGGCAAGCATTTTCGATGGTCGCGATGTCTCATTTCTAGTCATCAATCTGACAATTCGAACACAATTTTAGGAAATGTGAGCATACCATACGTCTCTTTGGAATTAATGCTATCCTTATCCACTTCAGATAATAAATTATCCTTGTCATCAAAATAAAAGTAAAATAAGGTATTAATTATAAATGCATACTGTAGTATCATATGTGGATAAAGCAAAATATTTTAGTTCCTTCTAAATAATTAAATTTTAAAACAAAGTGTTATGTGCTATGAAGAATGATATCAAAGATCAGTAATGAGTGTTGTGTATCATAAATCAGGAATGAAGTCTTCTGCATAAACTCATTCTGTTCAACCATATGTCCAACATTTTCATCTCACGCCTTAAATTCAACAGTAAAATCTTCGTCTGACTCATCCTCATCATCCGATTCATTCTCATCATCTCACTCAACTTCATCATCTGAGTCATAGAACCGTTCCAATGACCGCGGAAGGTACAAAAGAGAGGGCAGGATGGTGGTCAGCCTAGTGATGACCTCTGTGAGTGATGGTCGATCTTCCTGTTCGTACTCTACCATGTCAGCAATAAGCTCCTGAAGACCCTCTGGCCAAGCCTTCGCCCATCCAGCCTTTATCTGGTTCATTACCAACTCTTCAATCATCATACCTAGAGCAAAAATGTCACTGGCATATTGAAGAAAACTTTGGGTGCGTACCACGGATAGAAAATGTAGTCGGTGGCACAAACATTCTCAGTACCTACCAATTTTCTCCCCTAGGGTTCCCATTCCAAAGTCAATAAAAGATGCTTCAACCTTACCCAGGCCAGCCATAGAAACCTTGACCAACACATTATCTCATTTTATGTCATGATGCAGAACCCCTGCCTCATGTACACTCACGGCGGTAAGTCGTAGACCAGCGTTGTGCCAAAGTCCTAGTCACACACTGGCAGCAGGTTCGAACAATTTCTACCTTTACTGGTTCAGCGGGCACGACACCAGTGAAACAAGTGCATTAATAGTTCATAAGCTCCGCCCATACACAGTTGCGTATATATAGGCATATATGTAACGGCAACACAATAGAACACAGTAATAGTGATTATTGTATTCGGATATACGGTATATATATATCATCAATAATAAATGCACTGAACTATCCAACTCTAGCTCTTCCCAAGCTTTCTGGCATCTAGCCAAAAACCTCTCCAACAATTTCTCTTCCTCGTCTTTCCCTCCCCTTTCCCAGTCTGATGGCACAACCATCACTTCTTCCTCTGACAAAGCTAAACTCTTCGCTCAAACTTTTGCTAGAAACTCTACCTTGGATGATTGCGGTGCTATTCCTCCCTCTCCACCCTCCTCTCTCTTACTTATGCCTAATATCCTAATCTCTTCTAAAGATGTACTTTCTACCCTCTCTGAGCTTAATACTAATAAGGCGTACGGTCCGGACGGTGTTCCTCCTGTTGTTCTCAAAAACTGTGCTTCCGTGCTGACGCCCTCCCTAGGCAAACTCTTTCGTCTCTGTCTAGCCTCTAACGTCTTCCCTTCATGCTGGAAGTTTGCTCACATTCAACCTGTCCCAAAGAAGGGTGACCGCTCTCAACACTCCAACTATCGTCCAATTGCTCTCATCTTATGTCTTGCTAAAGTTTTTGAAACTATTCTTGCTTCCAAATTTCTTAAGCATTTCTCTTCTCATAATCTACTCTCAGATCGCAAGTATGGCTTCCTTAAGGGTCGCTCTACTGGTGATCTTCTTTCATATCTTACTAACTGTTGGTCATCCTCCTTTCGGGACTTCGGTGAGACTTTTTCTATTGCACTAGACATATCGAAAGCCTTCGATAGAGTCTGGCACAAATCTTTAATTTCTAAACTACCCTCCTTCGGTTTCTATCCCTCCATCTGTGCCTTTGTCTCTAATTTCCTTTCCGGCCGTTCCATAGCCGCGGCTGTGGACGGCCATTGTTCACTTCCTCACCCTATACACTCCGGTGTTCCTCAGGCCTCTGTCCTATCTCCTATTCTCTTTCTAATTTGTAAATATGATCTCCTCAACTGTACCTCAATTCCCATCCATTCATACGCAGACGACTCAACCTTACACTACTCCATTAGTTTTTCAGAACGCCCCAGCCAGCAATCCCTCAACGACAAACGTAATGAAGCCATAGAACTCTTAAATTCTGATCTAAATACTATCTCCAATTGGGGCAGAGAAAACCTTGTTACCTTTAATGCTTCCAAAACCCAATTTCTCCATCTATCTACCCGTAAGGAACTCCCAGCGGACTATCCCTTATTCTTCAACAATACAAAAATCAATCCTTCATCTTCTCTCAATATTCTTGGTGTCTCTTTTTCTTCTGCTCTCAGTTGGAAGGACCATATTACCAGTCTTGCTAAGGCAGCCTCCCAGAAGCTGGGTGTGCTCAACCGCCTTAGGGGGTTCTTTTCCCCTGCACAGCTTCTTGCTCTGTACAGGGGCATAGTGCGTCCTTGTATTGAGTATTGTTCACATGTGTGGGGAGGTTCCTCTCACACCGCTCTCCTAGACAAAGTTGAAAGGAAGGCCTTTCGTATTATTAACTCCCGTCCACTCACCAACTCTCTGCAATCTCTCTCTCTCCACCGCAATGTTGCATCCCTCTCGCTATTCTATCGCTACTATAATAATCAGTGTTCCTCAGAGCTTTCCCAGTGTATACCACCTCCTTTACGTAGGCCACATGGTACCCGTCTTGCAACTCAATCCCACCCGTACTCTGTGCAACTCTCCAACCCGAGAGTGAAACGTTACTCTCAGTCTTTCTTCTACTCAACAGCTGAGCTCTGGAACTCTCTCCCAGAATCAGTCTTTCCCTCTTCCTATGACTTAAATTGCTTCAAACTCTGTATGTCCCGGCATTTTGGCTCGAACGTCCCTTGATTTTGGCCCTGTCACTCTTTCAACTATGGGGCACTCGCTATAGGCAGTTCTGCCTTTTGCCTCCCTCAATCACATAGAAAAAAATATATATATATATACTTATATACATATATATATATATATATATATATACATATATATAATATATATATATATATATATATATATATATTTATATATATATATATATATATATATATATATATATATATATATATATATATATATATATATATATATAATTATACTGTATATATATAGATATATATATATATATATATATATATATATATATATATATATATCTTTATTATATTGATTTATTTATTTATTTGTTGTGGTTCCTTACAGTTGAAATGCTACTGTTTGCATTGAAAATTATCACACTATAACGTGCATTAAAACTTCTGTAATTAGGTAGACTACATTATATATCTATCTATCTATCTATATGCTCAGGCCCAATCCCCATTTTGGGGGTAGCCGACTCAAAACAGAGCAAGAACAGGGAAAACACAAAAACAACATAAAACAACAAATAAACACAGATAAAAAGCACAAACTCACACACATCCAGGTCACCCAGGAGAAGACCCAGAGACCAGGGTCACCAAGGTTGCTCCAGCACTCCCCCGGCCCCCGATCACCCGGAGAGGTTCCGATCTCGGCAGGCAGACATGCAGCGGAGCCAAAGCCACAAGCTCTCCCACCACACTTCCAGGCGCTCCCTTCATACTAATCGTCTCCCCGGGCCAGGCGCCTGATGGACTATTATCTAGTCCAACTTGCGCCCGACCCCTTACTCCAAATTACCACGTGTTTGTTCACTCAACTATTCACAAGCATTCTCCATTCACTCCTGTCTGTGACGCCTGCAGCTTAGCAGAACGCCACGTGAGCTCAGCCACTCGCTTGGCCACTCGCTAACACTCGCCAGGGCAATGTATTTGGCTACAGTCTATCTACAATATTGTACTTTCTTTCTTGTGAATCGTCATGTCACAGGCAGTATAGAAGTGGTATTTTTTTCGCCTGTGACAATGCATTATATTTTATATCATGAGTAGAACATAAGATGCATTGTATATTGTTGAGGAGAGAGAGAGCGGTATAGGGAGTGTTGTGGTAGTCTGTACGTGCATATGCATGTCTTGCCTCCCTTGCTCGGAGGCTCGCGCGCGTGCTTTCTCACGCCTCTTGATTGGCTGGTGGTTCCTGGCGCCTTCTGCAGGTCTGCTGCCTGGTGAAGTAGCGGCCTGTGATTGGCTGACCACCATGCCTTTGTGTGATCCTAGGGGTCCCGAGGAGGTACTCTCTTCAGAGCTTGCCTGACCAGCATACCCTTCACATATCCCTTGCTACCTGTCCCCGACTTCTACCTAACACTTTCTCTCTCTCTCAACTTCTTACCTCTCATTCTTTCAATCTATTTAATATCATAACTCCCCTTTGATTCTGCACGATTTCATATATCGGCCATCGTATTATATGCTGAAGCTCTCAGATATTACATGTTTAGTTAGGCATTTTGGAGGGGTTACCATTTTGTCTGTAGAGGTTCGACACACTCACGGTGTCTCCCTTCCTATTCCTTGGCTGTCTGCTGGGCTATTTAATGCTAGACTGGGGTAAGGCTACTTGTGTTGTGATTTCCGATCTGTACCAGGTTTTGTTGAACCTGTACAATCGCAACGGAGACGTGGGAAGCCTAGGTGATCTTTCTGACTGTATACCTTGTGAGTTTAGCACTGTGTTGCGAGTGAGGGCTTTTGCCTCTGCCACCCAACACTGTGCTAACTCGTTTTGCTTTGACTTTGAGAGGGTTCGCCAGGAGAGAACCAGATACTAGCGATCTGGATCTCTCAAGAGAGCACCCCGTCATTTAACGTAATTTGGCCGTACAGTCTTAAGGACCTCGCTAGGCTATGAGCCGCTTGCTCAGCCATTGTTTCCTAGCCTACTACATCCCAGCTAGACTTTATTCGCCTAGCAGACACCCGATTAAGTTTATAAACTCTTATGTTATGTATGCAGCATTTTTGTTCACGTTGATTGTAAGCCTTGGTTGTTGTTGAGTTGCACAACCCGAGCAGGCTTTTTGAGTTGCCTGAGGAAGCACTTCTTTTGTTGTTGGAGATAATACTATTGTGCATTTATCGTTATTCCCGTGTCAGTTAACACTGTCTGTCCCTACACTTGTCATATCTTGTTACTGCTTTATAGAACAGTTCAAAATCCGATTCGATCATCTTAAGCAGCATCAGACTTTCTTCAGAAGATTCCTGCTCGATGCTTTAGGACTTTCATTCACTTTCTTTAATATAGGAGTGACAGTTTATTATTGTTTAGAGTAACTTTAATTATACCTTTTCCTTTTGTTTGCATTAAATCATTGCAGTGATTTAATTAAGATCTCTATATTTTCCTTGTATACCTTATTAACGTAATTGTATGTTGTTGTGATCAGGCTGTATCAGAGATCATCAGCCTGTAGTAGTAGTGCATTTATACCGAGTTATAGGATACCCAGTTATCACAGATTTAACTCTGGAGGGTATAGGTGTTTTTGTGCGCCGGCATTATAAGTTCGAGGGTTGGATCTAGTGTTACCGTTGTGGCTGTGTGCCTTTCTAGTCCAATGATTAAGAGCCCTTGTTTTATACGAGTCCCGGTCGTAACAAATGGCGACCTTGCTTAGGATTTTGTGAACTTAGAGAAATATTGCAGGAGTGTTGTGGTCATTTGTTTTTTTGTTTAAAGGAATATAGTGGACACGTGGAATTTTTTTTGGCAAGTAGTAATACACTTAAGAGTCTTCAAGGATTTTTGAGTGAATAGTGCTACATAAGAGTTTAGGTACTTCCTTTTTTGTATAAACGTTGAGAATTTTCGGTGGACAATATGTCGGACGACGGATCAGTGTACAGTGAGGACACAGTACGGGAAGCAGGCTCTGAGGTGCAGCAGCGGGGTTTGTTAGAAGTCATTAGAGTTATAACTAGTGAGGAGGATGCAAAGAAGTTTCTGGAGATGCCTATTACTGTTGACCGGGTGTTGGGGATTGATTGGTATGGTCTCCAGTGTTTGGCCACGGTCATGGGTCATGTGGGCACTAGCAGCATGACGAGAGAGTGACCTGGTGGCCTGTGTGCTCGGCGGGGTGCATGGGGCTTCGGGTGGAGCGGGAGCTGGGGCACCTTCGGCCCAGCCCCCATTCCACTCGACTCCTACCATGGCGCCCCCTTGGGCTCCGGAGCCGGGTACGTTCCCGCAGGCCGATAGTCACTGGCAGCGTGGTTTGCACTTGGATGAGTCTCCAATTGTTGCATCTCCTCCTCCTCAAGGTTTAACTCCAGATATGATCTTCCAGCTTGAGATGGCTAAGATGAAGATTCAGGCTGAGGAGAGAAAGTCTATGTGAGAGGTTGAGTCTGAGGAGAGAAAAGCCATGTACTGTGCAGACAGAGATCTTGAGAAGTCTAGGGTGGAGTCGACAGGGCAGCGTCTCGGTTCTGGGAATCGAGGTCTTGATCAGTCTTTATCGCACCTGCTCAAGTTGGTCCCTGTATTTGATGAGTCGGGTGTCACCGAATTTGTTATGCGTTTTGAGAAGAAGTGCCGGGAGCACCAATGGCCCGAGGTTAAGTGGGCAGCCCTTGTTTCCTCTAGGTTGGTTGGCAAAGGACTCAGGGCATATGATGCGTTGCCCTTGGAGTCTTGCATCGATAATGAGGTATTGAAGGAGGCTGTCCTGCGGGCATATGAGTTACAACGAGAGACGTACAGATTGAAGTTTCGGGGTGTAATGAAGGGTCGTGAGTGCACCTTTCTTGAGCATGCCCGGGATCTGTCCGATGCATTTAGAAACTGGGTGCGTTCTGAGAAGGCATCGACGTTTGAGGAGTTGAAACAGCTGATGCTTCTAGATTTTTTTTTCAAGTGTACGGGCGGCGATCTGACGTTGAATATTAAAGAAAAACCCCCGAAAACTCTTCAGGAGGCAGCTGAGATGGCTGACCTTCGGTTATCTTTGATTCGTGGGTGCGGTCTTGCACAGAGAAGTGATGCAGGCAATAAGGAGCGTAACCCTCCCCCTCCCCGAAACACTGATACACATAATTACACTAAGAACAAGAGCAACGACACCAAAACTGACCATAAACCTAGTACCGTCCCGTTTAGCAAGGGTCCGGGCCCTTCCCCACCTCAAGGGAAGCCCAAGGGGGAGTTAGAGTGTTTTCATTGTCATGAGAAGGGGCATTTTGCAAGAGCCTGTCCAAGCAAGCTACCTACTGCAGTTGTGTCTTTGGCTCGCAACATTGGGGTGTCCCCGAAGTCGTCTGAGTTTGCCCGGGGTATAACGTCAGAGGCTGGGACACAGCCAGTGGAGAAGAATCCGGAAGGCTCGAACCCTGTCCGCGATGTCTTTTGCGACCATCGAGGGCGTGGCTGTGTGAAGTGGGCTGGTAAGAAGCATGGAGTTGAGCTGTTGCGAGACACGGGTTCCTCTCAGACTTTGATGAAGAACTTTACTGGTAGACCAATAGATGCGGCACGGGTGGTTGTGGTGCAAGGTATCAGTGCTATCAGGTCATACCCGTTGGTCAGGATGGAACTGGAGGTAGATGGTGTGACACGAGAGTTGGATGTGGGAATTGTGGAGAACTTGCCTGTTGGGGGCGTCGACCTCCTTCTCGGCAACGACTTTGCGGTGCCTACTTCTGAGGTTTCCCCCTTAGTCGTTGCCGAGAATCCGGCCGACGTGAGTAGGGAGGAACAGGAGTGGGTAGAGAAGTGTCATGTACAACCTATGGCATGCGTTGTTACAAGATTTCTTGCATCCAAAGTGTCACAGCCTATTCCTCAGTCTTCTGATCAACGGAGGAATGGTTGGAAGAAGACGGCTAATGTTGGTAAAAGTTTGGAGAGTTTAGTACCAGCAGCTCTTCTTGGCGACTCAGTATTGGCATCATTGTTGGAGTCTGGAGAAGCCCCAGGACCTGTCACAGCTAGTGAGGAGGTAGGGCAGGAAGAGACTCCGAGGCAGCAATGTTACACACGGAGAAAAAAAGGGTTGCTCAGTTTGATATTGGGGGAGGACTTGGGTTGCTTCGGAAGCATTTAGACAGGTTGGTCCCCTCAGATATTTGTAAACTGCAGTTGGAGGATCCGGAAGTTCAGAAGTGTGGTAATGGTGCTGTCGAGATCAAACACGAGGACGGGGAAACATGTCATGTGAACCTGTTGGAGGAGTTTGTGAGGCAACCACCTGAGCAGCCTACTGTCCCTGCGTTAGTCTGCAGCGGCCAAGGTGGAGAAGGAGAGGGGGGCAGTAGGGCACAGGTGGAGGAGAGTAGGGATTGTCATGTCTCGGCGGAGCAGTGGGCGGGGGACACGAGTCTGGTGGCTGTGGAAGCGCTAGAGCACCTGCCTGAGCAGCAGTGTGCAGCGCTCCAGCACCAGCTCGGTTCATACCCCACTGGTCGTGCCGAGCACCCGAGCCTCACAACTCAGGCGGTGCAAGATGTTCCGCGGGCAGGTCACTCGAATGTTGGTCGACCGTTAGCCTCGTTGTTTCGGTGGTTCAAGGTGGGCGATGAGGCTTGGACATGGTTGTCAGGTCAGGGTCGACCCATGGCTGCCAAGGGTGGTGGTCAGAATGAGGACATTGAGCAGATTGGTGAGGTTGGCTGTGGAGTGGATGTGCCCGGTCGTCGCATAGCCTCCCAATGCTGCTCTAGTCGAATGCAACAGCCCTACCATAGACTGACTGTATCTGGCCATGTCGCTAAAAGCGGTGATGCTGCGCAGGCAGATGTAGTCGTAAGGAATGCGGGGGTGCGCATGTACGGTATCGGTGGGGAAGCCTTAGCAATAATGAACTATGGGAGTGACTGCACAGGTGGTACTGATTGTCCCTCTCATGGCCTGGCTGTTCTAGGGACGAAGGTGGAGAAGGAGGGAGACTACAGGTTAGAAGCTGCGGTCTCGGCTGTGTTGTGGGAGGGCACTAGGCATGTTGTTCTGCGAGATAAGTTGTTTACTAGGCTGTGGCAGTGCATCCGCATGTTTTTTGCTTCTCCAGGCCTGATGTACGGGGTAGAATCCGACATGGAGGCTGAAGACAGTGCTAGGCTCAGTTTAATTCCTTACCGTATAAATCCTGCTCGATAGCCTGTGGTGCAAGCAGAGCTGGATTACGTGTTGACGAAGGGTCTGAGGGATAAGGGATATCGTGAGTGGTCGTTGCCAGTGAGTTTGCAACCTGTGTTAAGTGGCAAGATCAGTGTGTGTGTTGATTGCAAGAGTGGGTGTGAATTATCCCTGACAGACGCCTATACCTTATCGAGAGTTGACGACACCATAGACCGCATCGGGGCTGCATCGCCTATCACGAAGGTAGAACTAGTGAAAGGTTATTGGCAGGCCCCATTGCCGGAAAGAGCGAAGAAAAGTGCCAGTCTTGTGATGAACTGGTCAGTTTATCAGTGTCAGGTGTTGTTGTGCTGCCGGAACACAAGTTGGATGTGTGGCATGCTAAGGGCACTGATAATGTTTTGGCTAATTGTTTGTCACGGGAGGGTTTGTTTGCAGGAGAACCCTCGCCGTTCAGTCAGTGTGTGTTGAGAGTGGAGACAAAATTGGCTTGCCCCTGTAAGTGCAGCCGCCATAAACATATTAAAAAATTAAAATTCTATAAAAACTCTTTCTTTAATAGTTAATTTTTTTAAAAGTATGTTATAGCTAAAGTTCTGAGTCGAACATGTGCTTCTCTCAGAAGGCTGGGCTAGTAGAAGCTCTCTCTAGGAGCATAGCAGTATGAATTAATTAAGCTATTGTTTTGGGAGGGGTTGTAATTTTGTTGTTGATGAGAACTGAGCTTTGCCTTCTTTGTTGCGAAGTGATTAGGAGTGGAGAGTCTTATCGGCGTTCTGCTTGTCAGATATGGAGCTCATGGTTGAGCGTCTAATATCTTGGGGGGGGGGGGGGTGACGCCTGCAGCTTAGCAGAACGCAACGTGGGCTCAGCCGCTCGCTTGGCCACTCGCTAACACTCGCCAGGGCAATGTATTTGGCTACAGTCTATCTACAATGTTGTACTTTCTTTCTTGTGAATCGTCATGTCACAGGCAGTATAGAAGTGGTCTTTATTTTCGCCTGTGACAATGCATTATATTTTATATCATGAGTAGAACATAAGATGCATTGTATATTGTTGAGGAGAGAGAGAGCGGTATAGAGAGTGTTGTGGTAGTGTGCACATGCGTATGCATGTCTTGTCTCCCTCGCTCGGAGGCTCGCGCACGTGCTTTCTCACGCCTCTTGATTGGCTGATGGTTCCTGGCGCCTTCTGCAGGTCTGCTGCCTGGTGACGTAGCGGCCTGTGATTGGCTGACCACCATGCCTTTGTGTGAACCTAGGGGTCCCGAGGAGCTACTCTCTTCAGAGCTTGCCTGACCAGCATACCCTTCACATATCCCTTGCTACCTGTCCCCGACTTCTACCTATAGAACACTTTCTCTCTCTCTCAACTTCTTACCTCTCATTCTTTCAATTTATTTAATATCATAACTCCCCTTTGGTTCTGCACGATTTCATATATCGGCCATCGTATTATATGCTGAAGCTCTCAGATATTACATGTTTAGTTAGTCATTTTGGAGGGGTTACCATTTTGTTTGTAGAGGTTCGACACACTCACGGTGTCTCCCTACCTATTCCTTGGCTGTCTGCTGGGCTATTTAATGCTAGACTGGGGTAAGGCTACTTGTGTTGTGATTTCCGATGTGTACCAGGTTTTGTTGAACCTGTACAATCGCAACGGAGACGTGGGAAGCCTAGGTGGTCTTTCTGACTGTGTACCTTGTGAGTTTAGCACTGTGTTGCGAGTGAGGGCTTTTGCCTCTGCCACCCAACACTGTGCTAACTCGTTTTGCTTTGACTTTGAGAGGGTCGCCAGGAGAGAACCAGATTCTAGCGATCTGGATCTCTCAAGAGAGCACCCCGTCATTTAACGTAATTTGGCCGTACAGTCTTAAGGACCTCGCTAGGCTACGAGCCGCTTGCTCAGCCATTGTTTCCTAGCCTACTACATCCCAGCTAGACTTTATTCGCCTAGCAGACACCCGATTAAGTTTATAAACTCTTATGTTATGTATGCAGCATTTTTGTTCACGTTGAATGTAAGCCTTGGTTGTTCTTGAGTTGCACAACCCGAGCAGGCTTTTTGAGTTGCCTGACGAAGTACTTCTTTTGTTGTTGGAGATAATACTATTGTGCGTTTATCGTTATTCCCATGTCAGTTAACACTGTCTGTCCCTACACTTGTCATATCTTGTTCCTGCTTTATATAACAGTTCAAAATCCGATTCGATCATCTTAAGCAGCATCAGACTTTCTTCAGAAGATTCCTGCTCGATGCTTTAGGACTTTCATTCACTTTCTTTAATATATGAGTGACAGTTTATTATTGTTTAGAGTAACTTTAATTATACCTTCTTCTTGTTTGCATTAAATCATTGCAGTGATTTAATTAAGATCTCTATCTTTTCCTTGTATACCTTATTAACGTAATTGTATGTGGTTGTGCTCAGGCTGTATCAGAGATCATCAGCCTGTAGTAGTAGTGCATTTATACCGAGTTATAGGATACCCAGTTATCGCAGATTTAACTCTGGAGGGTATAGGTGTTTTTTGTGCGCCGGCATTATAAGTTCGAGGGTTGGATCTAGTGTTACCGTTGTGGCTGTGTGCCTTTCTAGTCCAATGATTAAGAGCCGTTGTTTTATACGAGTCCCGGTCGTAACGTATCCACCACCACTTCCCCTGCCTGATCTATAGTCATTCCTCTATCATCCAAAGCCTTTCTTACACAGTCTCTCCATCTCAATGGGGGTCTTCCTGCCCTTCTATCTCCCCTTGTACTTGACTCACATATTCTCTTTGTAAGCCTTTCATCTCCCATTCGTTCAACATGACCATACCAGCTCAGCACCCTTCTGTCCACTCTGGCTGACAAATGTTCCTGCTGCCCCACTCTCCTACGTATCTCTTCATTCCTCAATCTGTCTCTACGAGTAACTCCACACATACTCCTCAAGCAGCTCATCTCCATCACATCCAGCCCTCTTTTCTCCTTTTTCTTCAGAGCCCATGTCTCAGCCCCATACATCACTGTTGGCAAAACAATTCCTTGATACAGTGCACATTTTACTTTCACTCCGAGATTTCTCGTCTTCCACATACTTCCCATTGCTCCGAAAACCTTCATTCCTTCACACACTCTCTGTTTTACCTCCACTTCCATACCTCCACTCCTGCTTATCGTTCCTCCTAGATATTTAAAACACTCTACTTGTTCCAATATTTCCCCATCCAGCCTCGCATCTAGATTCACCCTATACTCTCCCCTATTACACACCATTACTTTACTTTTATTGACGTTCACCTTCAGTTTCCTCCTTCCACAAACCACACCAAACTCTTTGACTACCCGCTGCAGTTTCTCATCAGAATCCGCCACCAATGCTGTGTCATCAGCGAACAGGAACTGATTCAACTCCCAATCTCTACCATTCTTTCCTACTAAACCCAATCCTCTTCCCATAGTTCTCCTTTTCACCTCCCTCACCACACCATCCATAAACATATTAAACAGCCATGGTGACATTACACAACCCTGTCGCAAACCTACCTTTACCTCAAACCATTCACTCAACTCACCATTTCCTACTCTCACACATGCTCTGCTCCCTTCATAAAAACTCTTAACTGCTTCTAACAAATGTTCTCCTATTTCATAAATCCTTAACACCTTCCACATTGCTTCACGGTCCACACGATCATACGCTTTTTCCAAGTCCATAAAAGCCCAAAATATCTCCTTATGCTTCTCTAAATACTTCTCGCATAACTGTCTTACTGCAAACATCTGATCCACGCACCCTCTTCCCCTCCTAAAACCGCACTGTTCTTCTCCTAGTGCAACTTCCGTACACTTTATTATCCTCTCTATCAACACCCTACCATACAGCTTTCCAACCACTGACAATAAACTAATCCCTCTATAACTTGAACACTCCTGCCGATCTCCCTTCCCCTTGTACAACGGCACAATACATGCACTCTTCCAGTCTACTGGTACCATTGACACATTATACAATATCAAATATGTTCACGCGTGTTTGGAAGACATATTTAGTAATCTTGAATGGGACAATAAAGGAATAACTGTTAATTGGGAGCATCAAAGCAACCTCAGATTCGCTGATGACAAAGTTTATCCTAACGACTTAGGGGAAGAGTTACAACAAATGATGGATGATATAAACGATGGAAGCCTTAAAGTAGTGTTGACAATTAATAGAAACCCAAGAGTATGTTTAATGATCATGTGCAACCACAACAAATGAAGTTAGAGGATTATGGGCCAGATTCAGTGGAGGAATATATTTACTTAGGCCAGGTTATAGAGACAAACTCAGATCACTCTAGAGAAATCAGACCAAGGATAGATATGGAATGGAGCGCATTTGGTAAGCAGAATTTTATTATGAAAAGCTAGTTGCCCCTTGCATTTAAGAGAAACGTATGCAAACAATGTGTCATTCCTGTACTAATTAATGGGTCATAAACTTAGAGTATAACAAAGTTTCATAAACGAAAAAATTTGTAGTGCCCATGAAGATATAGTGAGGATAATGTTAGGGATAACTTGGAGCGACAAAAAGAACATCTTGGATAAGAGAATAAACACAAGTAGAAGATAATCGCATTAACAAGAGGATATGGGCTTGGAAAGATAATATATCTAGAAGAGATGATAAGAGATGGACAAATAAAGGAACACAATGGGAATCTAGAGATGGAGCTAGAGGAAGGGATAGACAGATAACCAGATGGAGGGATGAGATCGGAAAGTTTGCTAAAGTAATGACAAGATAACACCTTACCAGCTAGATTAGAAACGTTTGTGAGAGGTCTTTGGCCTGCAGTGGACAAACTAAGGCTGCTTATGGTGATTAGTATGATAATTATATAATAACATAAATACAATAAATAAGGTAACTGCTGTTAATGAAAATTAATAAATAATATAGCATTATCCTACCGTAGTTCAATTTACATGTATACAATACACTCACGTGAGAGCAGGTAACTGACAGTATTACGAGTGCTACACAACGTATCATCTCGCAATTTACATGTATACAATACACTCACGTGAGAGCAGGTAACTGACAGTATTACGAGTGCTACACAACGTATCATCTCGCAATTTACATGTATACAATACACTCACGTGAGAGCAGGTAACTGACAGTATTACGAGTGCTACACAACGTATCATCTCGCAATTTACATGTATACAATACACTCACGTGAGAGCAGGTAACTGACAGTATTACGAGTGCTACACAACGTATCATCTCGCAATTTACATGTATACAATACACTCACGTGAGAGCAGGTAACTGACAGTATTACGAGTGCTACACAACGTATCATCTCGCAATTTACATGTATACAATACACTCACGTGAGAGCAGGTAACTGACAGTATTACGAGTGCTACACAACGTATCATCTCGCAATTTACATGTATACAATACACTCACGTGAGAGCAGGTAACTGACAGTATTACGAGTGCTACACAACGTATCATCTCGCAATTTTACTGAGAAAACCGGGGATTTGGAAGTTATTGGCGCAACAACATAAGTATAGTAGGGTCATTATTGGCGCAACAACATAAGTATAGTAGGGTCATTATTGGCGCAACAACATAAGTATAGTAGGGTCATTATTGGCGCAACAACATAAGTATAGTAGGGTCATTATTGGCGCAACAACATAAGTATAGTAGGGTCATTATTGGCGCAACAACATAAGTATAGTAGGGTCATTATTGGCGCAACAACATAAGTATAGTAGGGTCATTATTGGCGCAACAACATAAGTATAGTAGGGTCATTATTGGCGCAACAACATAAGTATAGTAGGGTCATTATTGGCGCAACAACATAAGTATAGTAGGGTCATTTTGGCGCAACAACATAAGTATAGTAGGGTCATTATTGGCGCAACAACATAAGTATAGTAGGGTCATTATTGGCGCAACAACATAAGTATAGTAGGGTCATTATTGGCACAACATAAGTATAGTAGGGTCATTATTGGCGCAACAACATAAGTATATAGGGTCATTATTGGCGCAACAACATAAGTATAGTAGGGTCATTATTGGCGCAACAACATAAGTATAGTAGGGTCATTATTGGCGCAACATAAGTATAGTAGGGTCATTATTGGCGCAACAACATAAGTATAGTAGGGTCATTATTGGCGCAACAACATAAGTATAGTAGGGTCATTATTGGCGCAACAACATAAGTATAGTAGGGTCATTTGCTTGGAATCCGTGACCATTTTGTTCCTACCTTTTTCTCTCGATGGATTTGACAACCTGAACCATTTTAAAGGAAAATTAGCTAACTCTGCTAGAGCCCAATATTCAAAATGGCCGCCAACGCCATCTTGAAAAAACATGAAATGTAATATCTCTGGCATCAGATGAGCTACAAGGACGAATGAGGTGTCCTTTTTCACTAATTCTGGCATTACAAATCCACTGGAATGGTTATTGTATTGTATTGTATTGTATATTGTATTGTTATTATATTGTATTATACTAATTGTACATACTAATCTGCCACTTCACTGTCACTACATGATTCACTGTATGAGCCACTATCAGAATCACTGTCCTCACTTTCGCTGCTATCATCACTGTTGTTCTCTGCCTGCGGTGTATATCTAATATTAAATTTTTACTGTTTCAGATGGATCGCATGCCCATCTGATGAAAATCGCCGACTTGTGAAGTGACCAAAATAATGGATAATAGAAGAGAGAGTGAAGAGTTACCAGACAAGACATTAAATGAATACAAGTGCATTTTGCTCTGTGGAAAGCGATGTACCGCAGATGATCGTTTGGAAAACATTACACCTGAGAAGTGGGAATCCATCCGGGAAAAGTCTTTACAATGGAAAGAACTTGATAAGTTTCAACATATACATGAAAATGTGGATTGGGAGAAGGGACCAAAGGGTCACCACATGCATAGCACTTGTTACGCATCATTATCCAGCAAGCGCAAGCTCTCTCAAGCCGAAAACCGCAAACACAAATCCGAGGAACGTCTTGAAAGAGATGAAGCATCAGATCAACAAGACCCTTCCCCAGATGCCAGTGCACCTAAAAGGCTCCGCTCCAGTATGGGTGTCCTTCACGATAAGACTCCATGTGTGTGGTGCATGAAAGGGGCATACAAGAGTAGTGATCGTGACAAGCAGATTTTACCCCTATCAACAGTAGATGCCTGGACTAAATTCAAGTTACATACTGTCCGTCTGGAAGATGAGGTCATGAGATTGAGACATTGAGATTGAGGCATTGGAGGCAGGTGTCTGTGTTTGGGTACCTGCGGCAGGGGGCGCAGAAGAAGTGGCTGAAGGAGGCCCTGGAACAGCAACACTACCTCAGGGTCCTCAAGGTCCTCACTGTCTGCTCTCATCAACACACTAGGGAGATCTTCAAACTGGTATAAAGTTGATAGAATGCATATAAACACCATATGATGAGGAGCACTATATTGGCAACGTTTCGCAGATAGGTTCTTCAGGGCACTAACTAGTGACCTGAAGAAGCTATATGCTAAACGTTGTCAATAAAGTGCTCCTCCTCATATGGTGTTTATATTCAAACAGGCATATAATTCGTCTAGCCAACATGCATTAATCATCTTTCAATATGACTCCTTTAATTTCATTACATTTCATTAAGGAGGCAGTGGACATAATTTTGGTCTATATATTTATATATTCATGTATTGTTTTAGTTTCCTCCCTAGACCTCCATCAAACTTTAAAAAAAAAACATCCATTCGATCACCCTTTTATATTAATTTGTAAATTTTTCTGTAGAAAAGTTCTTCCAAAATTACAGGCTCACTATCGTTCGCCAGGAAAAAAATCGACACCTTAGCACGAAAAGTCTTATTATTGACAAAACATGGGGCGAAAGGTTTTAAAATTGCCAAACTAATGGACCGAACGTCATAAAATCTGAAAACTAATGGGGCTAAACATGAAGAAGAAGAGGGATCAGAATAACAGCCCATCTCCCCTTAATGTATTTGACGCGCCAGGCGACAGAGGCCATATGGCACGACATTAATTAAGAATAAGTATAACGAAACTAACTAAATATCAACAAGGAAGTGAATATGATGAAGGAAGGACATAATGCGGTCAATAGGAAATGAGGGGGTATATATTTTGCCTGTTTCTTTTACTGTCCTACTTATTCCTCTGGGGGCAGGGGGCTAGGAATCCTTCTTCCCTTGATAAACACACTATGTACATCTTCAAACTGGTATATATTTTGTCTGTCTCTTTTACTGTCCTACTTTTTCCTCTGGGGGCAGGGGGCTAGGAATCCTTCTTCCCTTGTAGAATGCACCTACTACACTGATCAACACACTATGGATATACACAACAACTATAATTATGTTGAAATAACGTTGAACAGTTGATAGGATGAATATAAACACCATATGAGGAGGAGCACTTTATTGACAACAGTTGATAGGATGAATATAAACACCATATGAGGAGGAGCACTTTATTGACAACAGTGGATAGGATGAATATAAACACCATATGAGGAGGAGCACTTTATATAAACACCATATGAGGAGGACCACTTTATTGACAACGTTTCGCAAATAGGTTCTTCAGGTCACTATAGTCTGTTTCTTTTCAACTGGCGGTAAATTGAAAAGTTCCCATCAAGATTTTTCAGATATTTTTGAAGATTTTGTAGTGAAATATGGTGCTAATTATGTAAACTTGGTCATATTATGATGCAGAGATATGGTAGGTTCAGACACTTCCATTAAGTATCGATACATTAGCTGCTAAGGGATTCAATTGCTGAGGGGCACAGGGCCCTGGGTGGGGCTTTGGTTTCCCGGGCATTTCTGCACCCTCCTCAGCTCCCCGCCATGGAGTGGCTTCGGTCACCCAGGTTTTATTGTGGTCGGCAGGGAGGGTTCTATAGGGGCGCTCGGTTATGGCCTTGGCCTTGCTCGGGGCCTTGGGGCTGTTCGGCCAGGCAGCTTGGGGAACAGCAACAACAACAACATATATCGTCAGCTGAAAAGAAACAGAGTATATCTTGACTTGAAAAATCCATCTGTGAAACGTTGCCAATAAAGTGCTCCTCCTCATATGGTGCTTATATTAAAAAAAGTATATATTTTCTCTACCCAAAATGCAATAATCATCTTTCAATAGGACTCCTTTCACATATTGCTTGATAAGAAAACGTTATACCTAACCCTGCAGTAGCGGGGGACTAAGCCAGATTATATTATTCTGTAGTCATCATGAAACTTAGGGGGGATGGTTCACTTTGGGGTCGATTTTTTCATTTATGTATTATTTTATTATTTTCCTCCTAGACCTCCATCAAACTTAAAATTTAATAACAACCCCAGGATCCCCCTTGAAGATATATTTGTATATTTTTCAGTATAAAATGTCCCGGCCTTCGTCCTAAATTACAGGCTCGCTATCGCTCGCCAGGAAAAAATCGACAAGTCTAAAAATTGACACAGAAAAGGAGTGAAAAGTCTTAAAACCGACAAACTAATTAGTCGAACTCCTTAAAATCTGAAAACTAATGGAGCTAAACATGAGGGAGAAGAGGGACCAGAAAAGCGACCCATCTCCCCTTAATTTGTAAGTCATATAGCTATCAACCACAAATATTTACCCTTTGTTTTTAAGGGGATACTGGTTATTTTGGGGGGTCTATTTACTTATATATTCATTTATCTTTTAGTTTCCTCGCTAGACCTTCATCAAGCTTTAAAAAAACACCCCCTAGATCCCCTTTCAAGATAAATTTGTACATTTTTCAATAAGAAAATGTCCTGGCCAAAGGCCGTTTTTTCTTAAAATTACAGGCTCGCTTTCGCTCGCCAGTAAAAATAGATAACTAAAGGTCTTAATATTGATGTAGAACTGGGACTAAAGATTTTAAAATCGACAAACTAATTGGGCGAATATCTTAACCCATCCAATCCCAGTGACGGTTACCAGCCGTCAGTAGGTAAGTCACTCCTCAGTCACAGTGACGGCTGGGAGCCGTCACTAATGTACTTTCCTTGTAACTGCCTGTATCAGGCTGTACCAGGCACCACGACCGTTTGAGCACTGCTCTTGATATGGCAACACTTCTTAGGTTATATCCAACCCTCTGAAGGCTGAGAGAGCCAGTCTTCCTTCATCTCTTGAGGTGGAAGGTTGTACTATCTTGCCATTTTGGCCACATTGCTTGAGACTGGGGGGGACTTTTATTATTGAATCCTACGGTACAGTAGTGGTTAAAATCAGAAAACTAATGGGGGTCATAACATTTCAAAACTAATAGGGCTAAATATGAGGGAGAAAAAGGTTCGAAAAATAATCCCTTAAATCTCCCCTTCAGGTATCCGTTGAACGACTGGAGTCCATGAGGTTGAGGTGGTTCGTCATACTGCAGAACAACATTACCGCTACCCTGCTGCCTCTCATTAGGGAAGGCTCACAGGTAATACAGAGTGCTCCTCTTCACATGGTACTTATATTTAAGGATGTTTCATTTTTTGGTCGATTTTGTCATTTATGTATTATTTTATTTTAGTTTCCTCTCTAGATTTCCAGCAAACTGAAAATATCAATCCCAGGATCCCCCTTCAAAAGATATTTGTACATTTTTTGGTAGAAATTGTCCCGGCCAAAGGCCGGTTCCTACTAAATTGCAGGCTAGCTACCGCTCGCCTGGAAAAAATTGACACCTAAATGACACGAAAAATCTTAATACTGACACAGAAAAGGAGCGAAAGGTTTTAAAATCGCCAAACTAATAGGGAGGGAGAGGGGGGGGCGGGGGGGGGGCAGGAAAACGGACCATCTTCCCTTAACACAGGGTCCGCCAAAAGTAGTGAAGGTATTTGAAAGAACAATATCACCGCTACCCTGCTGCCTCTCATTGGGGAGGGAGAACAGGTAATACACAGGCTTATAGTGCTCTTCCTCACATGGTACATATATTTAAGAACAGATTTCCACTAGATGACCTAGAGCAGTTAGTCCAGCAACCCACCAGTATCCCGGATCACTTCGAAGATCAGCCTAACATTCTTGACTTATTTCTAACCTCTAACCCTTCTTCTAATACCGTAAATATTTTCTCTCCTTTGGGCTCCTCCGACCATAAACTTATCTCCGTCACCTGTCCTATCTCTCCGGTACGGTCACCCAATTCTCCCAACCGGCGGCGCTTGTGGCACTTTGGCGCTGCCGACTTGGAGGCTCTTCGGCATTATTGCTTTGATTTCCCATGGAATGACTTCTGCTTGCATGGCCGGTGACCCTCGGAGAGTGCTGAATGCATTACCGAATTAATCCTCTCGGGCATGGAAGCGTACATTAATTTTCTTTCTCTGTCTAATGCAAACAAATCTTGGTTAACTCGCGCTTGCTCTACTGCTGTTTGCAATAAGGAGGAAGCATTCAAACGGTACCGTCGCCTTCAAACTCAAGAATCTCACTCTTCCTGTGTTTCTGCCCGGAATCAAGCCAAATCTGTTCTTCGCTTCGCCAAACATTCTTTCCTCAATAATATATGCACTGAACTATCCAACTCTAGCTCTTCCCCAGCCTTCTGGCACCTAACCAAAAACCTCTCCAACAATTTGTCTTCTTCATCTTTCCTTCCTCTTTTCCACTCTGACGGCACTACCGTCACCTCTTCCTCTGACAAAGCTGAACTCTTCGCTAACACTTTCACTAAAAACTCCACTTTGGATGATTCCGGTGCTATTTTTCCCTCTCCACCCCCCTCTCCTACTTATGCCTAACATCATAATCTCTTCCAAGGATGTACTTTCCACCCTCTCTGGGCTAAATACTAAGAAGGCGTACGGACCGGACGGTGTTCCTCCTGTTGTACTCAAAAACTGTGCTTCCGTGCTGACTCCCTGCCTAGGCAAACTCTTTTGTCTCTGTCTCTCGTCTAACGTCTTTCCTTCTTGCTGGAAGTGTACTCTCATTCAACCTGACCCAAAGAAGGGTGACCGCTCTCTACCCTCCAACTATCGTCCAATTACTCTCATTTCTTGCATCTCTAAAGTTTTTGAAACTATTCTTACCTCAAAATCTCTTAAGCATTTATCTTCCAATAACCTACTCTCAGACTGCCAGTATGGCTTCCTTAAGGGTCGGTATACTGGTGATCAGCTTCTTTCTTATTTTACTAACTCTTAGTCATCCTCCATTTGGGTCTTTGGTGAGACTTTTTCTGTTGCGCTAGACATATCGAAGGCCTTCGATAGAGACTGGCACAAATCCCTTATTTACAAACTACCCTCCTACGGTTTCTATCCCTCTATCTGTGCCTTTGTCTCTAATTTCCTTTTTAAATAAAGTAATGACAAACAATATATGCTAACTTAACACCTTACGAGCGGGCCCGTCAGTTTTTTCCACTACGCGCCCAGCGGCTTTTTTTTTTACCCTAAATGGCCTTGTTCCGTGCTCTTTTTCATGCATAAACAAGAGCCAGAGCGTAATACAATTATGTATTCCTGAAAGGGCGTAAATTGAGCTTTCCAATGACACCAGAACCATCCTTCTACGACCATGCGTTCTCTTGCAACGATCGTGCAACACGAGAGCAAAATCCCTAAAATAAGGTAATTTCCTGACATAATTCCCTGTGTGGCGAGGTAGGGAGGGTGGAGTAGATGTCAGTAGGCGCGCGGGGTCCGTGCCGAGCGGTCATGAGGTAACCTACGCTCCTCCCGTCGCTCGTCTCTCTCTCACAGCCATTCTTGCTCAAAAATTGCACACAGACTTAAGTTGGTCCCCGCCACATAGTCCAGGATTTTAGATACGGACTTCAGTCGGGCCCCGCTAATAAGGGGTTAAACACCTTTCTTGTATTTAACGTTTCCCATTTCTGTTGGCCTATTTGTATTTTGTAAGTAACTTAGCTAACATAAATAAAAGGAGCCTTGGGCCAGCTGTACATCTTGCTGGATATACACTCGAGGAAAAAACAATCTTTTCTCTAATGCTCTAAACATTCTGGAAGTTGGTCGAAATCTTGTGATAATGCCTCACAGACTTATGTTTTACCCTGTTCAGTCCGTTCACACAAGATTATATACAGCTCACCATTGTAAAGATTGTATATTCCTCGAGTGTATCGGCTGTATAAAAGTGACCACAACCTGTTCAGAAATCTCCTTAACCCTTAACTGTCGGCGCGCAACTTATGTCGTGTGAAATAAATTTGGACCATGTGGCGGTTCACAACTTATGTCGTGCGCCATTTACAGCACGTAATGTTGCTGAGAGAGAGAGCTGAGCGGTGTGAGGAGCGTAGCAACTGTATGACCGTCACCCACCACCGCGGTGGACCAACTGAACTGTATTCTAACTTCCTCCCCCTCTCCTCACTCGCTACACAGGGAATTATGTAGGGAAATTACCTAATTACAGGGTTTTTGCACTCGTGTTGCACGATCGTTGAAAGAGAACCAGTGGTCGTACAAGGATGGTTCGGGTGTCATTGGAAAGCTCTGTTTACGCCCTTTCAGGGATAGATACTTGTTTTACGCTCTGGGTCTTATTTAGGCATGAAAATTATCACGTAAACAACCCTATTTAGGGTAAAAAAAAACGCTGGGCGCTACGGTCAAATAGACCACCTAGCCTGCTAAATAAGGGTTAAGGGGGCCCACCTTGATATTTGTTATCTCTTTCTCCCTCTCTCTCTGGGTTGTATCCATTCTGCCCCATTCAGCCTAATGTTTTAAGACGTTAATCCCCACCCAGGTGTCGATTTATTTCCTTGCGAGCGGTAGCGAGCCAGTATATTTAAAACAAAACATTGACAGCAGGCTAAATCTGTACATTTTTTGATAGAAACATTTCTTCGGCTTCGGATTTCTCCATACAATGCTGGCTCGCTATTGCTTGCCAGGAAGAAACCAACACCTGGATGGGAATATACGTCTTAAAACAGTAGGCTGAATGAGACCGAATGAATACAACCCAGAGAACAAGAGAAAAAGAGAGACACAAATCAGTTGACCCCCATTACTATATCACAGGTATCGTTGGCGGTGAAGCAGAGACGGAAGGCCGGGAATTATCACCTCTACTCCACTTACCTCGATATTAACAACACCTTCAAGTGAGTCATAATGATAACAACAACAATAATACTAATAATGATGATAATATTGATACAAATAATAATAACAATCTATATTATTAAATCAGTTCGTGTGTCTGTCTGTGTGTTCTTAATAGGCGGCCGCAGTTTTGGACCTGGGGAGCTGAAACTTTGCAAGTGGGTGTCAATTGACTTGGGTCAGGTCATAGAGGGGGCGAGGCCACGATCGGAGGTCGTTTCGAGGCCGAAATTGAAAACAAAATAAAAACAAAATTGCCGTTTGGGGCAAAAGGAGGCCTCCGATCGAAAAGGTGTATGGAACGAAAGTTGTTCGCAGCCCCCCAAAATGGGGTTACGGATGAGGTCAGATCCAAAATCGGAGGTCATTTAGCGGCCGAAATCGAGGTCGCCGTTTAATGAGGCACAGGGAGGTCGAGGCCGGTGATTATGGTAGTAGTAGTATTGTGATGATTGTGGTAGTAGTGATTGATGATGGTGATTATGGTAGTAGAATTTAAACCCGGGCAACGCCGGGTACCCCTGCTAATAATAATAATAATAATAATAATAATACAATTGCCTGCACAATTAGCTGATCTAAAGCTTTATGATAACTTTGTGATAGTAAACATTGAATGAGGGGAAACACTGATTCGGGCATTTGTTTAAAGGCGATATTTCCAGATACTTAATCAACGTGAAAGATCACCTTTCACTGCAGGCGGTTGTACACTCGGATGTCATAGTCTCTAGCCCTCTTATAAATATTTCTGGACGTCACCTTTTTTCTAATTATGGAAGTATATCTTTGGAAGAGAATATATAATTATAATATTCTGTAACTTCAACTACAAAACTATATAAAACATTTATTGGAAAGCAAGTTCCTTTCACAAATCAATCCACATAGCCATGAATGCATACAGAAAAACATAAGGGGTCTACGAATTTTTATAAGTGACTGTACGGTGGCGCTAATAAGTCATGTCTCAGCTGTCATTACGTTTGGCTCGCTCGGTGCTGTATTAATGTCTGTCAGATGTTGCATAGGGTGGGTAAGTGTAGGAACACGTTTGTTTATTTCGCTCGAAACAAATACATCAAGTTCTAGATATTGCTGATACCAATTATTGATCAAAATATACTTGGTGCCGAGATATCACTTATTAGGCCGTTTGTACGTACAGTTTGCCGCACATATTCTATTCCGTTGGGGTTGTGATTTGGCAGCGCTGCACCCACTTCCCCAACACCCCTCCCTCGCTTCACCTCCTAACTTCCACCACACCTTTCCTTCTACCCTTCACTATTGGTAGGAGGTCGAAAGAGGGAGGGGGGTTGGGGAGGTGGGTGCGGCGCTGCCAAGTTACGATTTGCTGGGATGGTTGAGAAATAGAATATGTGCGACAAACTGTACATATCATCGGTGAATGGGTAATTATCGTCTTTCATGACCATTGTAGCATTTTTTTTTTAAATTGTGAACACCTTTTTTGGAGCATATGATGCAATTATGTGTTTTGTAAGGGGACAATGGTTATTATGTGTTTTGTAAGGGGACAATGGTTATTATGTGTTTTGTAAGGGGACAATGGTTATTATGTGTTTTGTAAGGGGCCAATGGTTATTATGTGTTTTGTAAGGGGACAATGGTTATTATGTGTTTTGTAAGGGGACAATGGTTATTATGTGTTTTGTAAGGTGTTAGGGATTTCTATTTTATTCAAGTGTCACTGGTTGTAATTGAGGTATTGTGCTTGTTATGGTGGGTACGATCTTTAATTATTTATGATTGAACATCGTATGCAATGTTATGAGCCAGGTATAATTAATTCGACCTGTAGACAGCTTAGTTTCATATAGGAAGATATTTTTGTTCAACAGTGTACAATAACTAGTGAGGTGGTCTTGGGAGGCTTTGTGCAGACTACCCCCCTTTCGTTCACATTCCATTCTACCCCCTATCATCCTACACTCGTAACCCTATTCATTCTCCCCCCTTTCTTCCAACCCCCTTGCTCTTCTTCGTTGCCTGACTTACGAATGATATTGATTATAACTAGGTAATAATGTATTTGGCTTTTCTAATCATAAGTAATGTTTACAAGATATATCATAGAGTTCTTGGTAAAAGTAATACTTTAATTCAGCAAGTATATAATGAGTTGAGATTAATACAGTTAGAGAAGTTGGTATCAGAGGCAGGTGCGCTAAGGGTATATAAACCGCTAGTACCGTAACCACAGGTAGTGTATTCTCCACCACCATCTTAAGCTGACCTGCCCTGAGTTCGTTTGTAAAAGAATCACCATGAGTTGAATAAGTATCGCCTAGGATTTTTTCTATGTTTATTGATTGCTTTCACTTACTCTCTTGGAGGGTATTTATATAACTATTATTGATATAACTATGTATTATTTTCTTAAGAGTTTCTTTATTATTTTACATCAATGTTTCTCAAATTTGATATTTTCACTAGAAGTAACTTTTGTGTATAATTAATCATTTAAATAAATTATAATTATATTTTACATACTCTTTACATTTTACCTTTATATGCTAATATATTATTCTTTTGATTGTTGGGATAAATCTAAGTCAAAGTAACTAAAGATAACTAATTCTGAACGAGTGATAAGAAAGGAATAACATTGGGGTTTTTAGGCTAAAACAGCCATCTGATATCAACTGATAGTTTATGAACTTGCCACATCTTTTCACCTACCAAGGTTTTAGTGACTACAAAGAGAGTTGCTAGTTTTGTGGAAGTTTAACATACCACTTATTCTTGACTGAAACTGATAGTCCTATTTTCCGCATTTTGTGAGGCTAAATAATAAGTCCTCGTTTTGTGGTGTTTAGTGGAATGTTTCTTTATGTTATGGGTTCGAACCCCGCTCGTAACGTAACATGGTGCCGTGACCAGGATTCCTTTCTTTCCCTCATTTGGTAGTCATTGAGAACATTAGTGAAACATTAAGTCCCTCGATAGGACATCGAGCACAATACCTCAATTACAACCAGTGACACTTGAATAAAATAGAAATCCCTAACACCTCCCTCACAAAGAGATTTATAAGAAAAGCGAAACTAAATCTAAATCCTAATGCAATAATTTTAAACCTAATACCATACACCAAACCATAAACCAAAACCAAAACCACATCAAACAACATCCCTACCACACCAATCCAGAGAAGCGTGCGGCACTTCAACAGGAAGTGGACTTCCTACTCGCCCATGGATTGGTGGAACGGAGCGACAGCGAGTGGGCCTCTCCATGCCTACTCGTGGACAAACCTGATGGCACATTTAGGATGTGTACGGATTATCGCCGGGTAAACCAACTCACCCGCCAGGACTGCTACCCTCTACCACGGATCGACGACCTGTTGGACCGTTTGGGAGGAACTAAGTACATCTCCAAGATTGACCTGCTGAAGGGTTACTACCAGATAAAACTATCGGAGAGGGCCAAGAGAGTGTCTGCATTTGTCACCCCGGACGGGCTATTCCAATACACCGTCATGCCTTTTGGTATGGTGAATGCGCCCGCCACCTTCCAGCGACTAATCCACCGGGTGACAGATGGCCTCTCGGGCGTGCAATCCTACCTCGACGATATTGTGGTCTACAGCGAATCCTGGCAGGTTCATCTTCACCAGCTACAGAGTCTCTTCTCCAACTTGGCCAGGGCGGGACTCACTGTAAACCTTGCCAAGAGTGAGTTTGGCCATGCCAAGAGTGAGTTTGGCCATGCCAAACTAATCTTTCTGGGTCATGTGGTAGGAGAAGGGGAAGTCAGCCCTATTTCTGCCAAAGTTGAAGCCATTTCAACACTGCCTATTCCCCAGGACCGCAAGGCAGTAATGCGCTTCTTGGGTATGGCTGGGTACTATCGGAGATTTGTACCCAACTTCGCTGACCTCTCTGCCCCCCTAACAGACTTGATTAGTCCCAAGAGAAAATTTGTGTGGACCCCAGAATGCCAAACTTCATTCACAAAGATTCGTTGCCTATTAGTCAATGCACCTATTCTGAAGTCTCCTCAGTTTCATAAACCGTTCATAATTCAGGTGGATGCTAGTGATGTTGGTGTAGGAGTAGTTTTGTTACAGTACATTGATGCTGAGATTTTGCATCCAGTTTGCTATGCATCCGGTAAACTCAAACCTTATCAGAAACACTACAGCACTATTGAAAAAGAGTGTTTTGCCTTGCTCTTTGCAGTGGATAAGTTTAATGTGTATCTTAGTGGTTCACATTTTCCCGTGAAAGTGTTTACTGATCACAACCCCCTGAAATTCTTGTATAAAATGAAAAACTCGAATCAGCGGTTAATGAGATGGTGCTTGGCATTGCAACCATATAACCTTGAAATTCACCACATAAAGGGAAAGAACAATATTATCGCGGACATGTTGTCCCGGAACTGAATGAGAACAATTTTAGTTGTTAGAGCTATTTTGCCAGCAATAATTTTATGTTTGTTAATGTGATTTTGGTTTTGGTTTATGGTTTGGTGTATGGTATTAGGTTTAAAATTATTGCATTAGGATTTAGATTTAGTTTCGCTTCTCTTATAAATCTCTTTGTGAGGGAGGTGTTAGGGATTTCTATTTTATTCAAGTGTCACTGGTTGTAATTGAGGTATTGTGCTTGTTATGGTGGGTACGATCTTTAATTATTTATGATTGAACATCGTATGCAATGTTATGAGCCAGGTATAATTAATTCGACCTGTAGACAGCTTAGTTTCATATAGGAAGATATTTTTGTTCAACAGTGTACAATAACTAGTGAGGTGGTCTTGGGAGGCTTCGTGCAGACTACCCCCCTTTCGTTCACATTCCATTCTACCCCCTATCATCCTACACTCGTAACCCTATTCATTCTCCCCCCTTTCTTCCAACCCTTGCTCTTCTTCGTTGCCTGACTTACGAATGATATTGATTATAACTAGGTAATAATGTATTTGGCTTTTCTAATCATAAGTAATGTTTACAAGATATATCATAGAGTTCTTGGTAAAAGTAATACTTTAATTCAGCAAGTATATAATGAGTTGAGATTAATACAGTTAGAGAAGTTGGTATCAGAGCCAGGTGCGCTAAGGGTATATAAACCGCTAGTACCGTAACCACAGGTAGTGTATTCTCCACCACCATCTTAAGCTGACCTGCCCTGAGTTCGTTTGTAAAAGATTCACCATGAGTTGAATAAGTATAGCCTAGGATTTTTTCTATGTTTATTGATTGCTTTCACTTACTCTCTTGGAGGGTATTTTATATAACTATTATTGATATAACTATGTATTATTTTTCTTAAGAGTTTCTTTATTATTTCACATCAATGTTTCTCAAATTTGATATTTTCACTAGAAGTAACTTTTGTGTATAATTAATCATTTAAATAAATTATAATAATATTTTACATACTCTTTACATTTTACCTTTATATGCTAATATATTATTCTTTTGATTGTTGGGATAAATCTAAGTCAAAGTAACTAAAGATAACTAATTCTGAACGAGTGATAAGAAAGGAATAACATTGGGGTTTTTAGGCTAAAACAGCCATATGATATCAACTGATATTTTATGAACTTGCCACATCTTTTCACCTACCAAGGTTTTAGTGACTACAAAGAGAGTTGCTAGTTTTGTGGAAGTTTAACATACCACTTATTCTTGACTGAAACTGATAGTCCTATTTTCCGCATTTTGTGAGGCTAAATAATAAGTCCTCGTTTTGTGGTGTTTAGTGGAATGTTTCTTTATGTTATGGGTTCGAACCCCGCTCGTAACGTAACAAAGGGGACAATGGTTATTATGTGTTTTGTAAGGGGACAATGGTTATTATGTGTTTTGTAAGGGGACAATGGTTATTATGTGTTTTGTAAGGGGACAATGGTTATTATGTGTTTTGTAAGGGGACAATGGTTATTATGTGTTTTGTAAGGGGACAATGGTTATTATGTGTTTTGTAAGGGGACAATGGTTAGTATGTGTTTTGTAAGGGGACAATGGTTATTTTATTGTTGGGATGTTTTTTTATATATTCATGAATGTGTTAGTTTCCTTACTAGACCTTCATCAAGCTTAAACAAACACTCCCTAGACACCCCTTCAAGATAACTTTGTACATTTTTCGATAGAAAAAACTCCCGGCCGAAGGCCGGTTTCTCTTAAATTTACAGGCTGACCATCGTTCGTCAGGAAAAAATCGACGCCTAAATGGCACGAAAAGTTTTAATATTAACAAAGAAATGAGGTGAAAGGTTTTTAAATCGCCAAAATAATGGAACAAACGTCTTACAATCTGAAAAGTAATGGGGCTAAACATGAGGAAGAAGGGGGACCAGAAAAATCCCCCCCCCCCCTTAATCAGCGTGTCAGACCTGTTCAATAATTTTGATACTACCTTTCACTGCAGGTGATTGTACATATCATGAGTGGGTAGTTATCGTTTGTCATGATAGTTATTAAGTAACACCCCGTTCTTATCATCAATCCTCCATTACAAACCCCAATGTACTTGAATAAATTAATGAATGCATATGATCCTCCCAAGATTCAGACTTGGGACACCACACCTAGAACATAAAGCAACTAAACCATTACACCACCAACACAGTTATAACATTTATGTTTAGCATTTTCAATATCTTTTTGAAGCATATAATAAGTGTGTTATGTATTAAAGGCTAAATAAGTTAAGCTTTATTATATGGGGAAAACCGAAAGATAATTCTCGGATTACATACTGATAATACCCTATTGGGCACTTTACAAATTACTGGAGGCAACTGGTATTGAAGCTTCGAAATGTTGGGTGCTTCAAATGTGTCGCACTAGATGGTCATAGTGGAGCTTCATGGTGTTGGTTGTTTCCATTCTGCCACACTAGATGACGACACCATATTTATACACGTCACTTGAATTGGGGAGAGCAGCTATACGGTCGTTCACAGCATCTTTGAATATGGTCTGGCATCTTCTGTGCTCTGAATTTTTGATTTGGGATGTTTTCTTGACGTGTCGGTGTAGCCAGGATACTCGTAGAACAGCTGGAACGATCAGATAACCTCGGAAAAAACCTGACGTTTAGCGTGGACTCAATCCGAGGTCCTTTTGATCTGCAGTCCGCTATCCATTGTGCTATCGCACAGGAGGCTATACCCTTCCCGTTGTGGCCAGGAATACTTAAACACCACCTATTGATAAAAATAAAATGGTGAGCACAAACTACTATGGGTTTCAGAGGCTGTGTGGCATCGTTTTTCGGGAATAACTTATTAACAAACAGTTGGATCAGTATGTTATTTTGACACAGCTTTTTTCACACCGTCCCCTAATTTTTGTCAATATAGTGCATTACCAAAAGTGTAGAAATAAGCCACTTGTCCCTGTGTCATGAGGTTAGTCACACATTAATGACTAAGAAACGGACAAGGCTACCGTGGCTTACCTGTGAGAACCACCAAACCATTACTGCTCCTCCATCAAACACGGTAGTTATCAGCCACCACGCAACCCTATTAACGCCTTTAAATTCAAGTTATCTGTCAATATCAAGCATAAATATACAAAAAGTATGTATTTTTGTATATTTATACTTTATATTAACAGATAACTTTAATTTAAAGGCATTAATAGGGTTGGGTGGTGGCTGATAACTACCGTGTTTGATGGAGGAGCATTAATGGTTTGGTGGTTCTCACAGGTAAGCTACGGTAGCCTTGTCCGTTTCTTAGTCATTAATGTGTGACTTTAACCTCATGACACAGGGACAAGTGGCTTATTTCTACACATTTGGTAATGCACTATATTGACGAAAATTAGGGGACAGTGTGAACAAACCAGTGTCAAAATATCATACTGATCCAACTGTTTGTTAATAAGTTATTCCCGAAAAACGATGCCACACAGCCTCTGAAACCCATAGTGACTACCAGACAATTTATCTTTGTGAACGTGGAGGGAATCACAAGCAGAGGTAGCCCAAGAAAGACATGGGATCAGGTAGTACAAGGTGATCTCAAAACCAAAGGTATCAGTAAGAGGGATGCCTGGAATGCCACCATAAAGTGAACAAAAAGATAGACCTACTGACGTGTAGATCATATTCTTTAATTTATGTATGTATGTGTTTATGTACTCAAGCAGCTTTTAAGAATAATATGTCAAAGTATTATAGTTGAGCCTTCTAAAATTGTCCAGAAATCTTGACTGATACTGCACATAATTATCATGAATAAAGAAGAGGGCTAAACATTATCGATACTTTTTATTATGCTTCTCTAACCCGTACTGTACTGGTGACGTCTTTGTTACTTGATTTCAGCTACATTTAGAAGATTTTATGAAGCTTTGGAAGGATGTATGGTAGCTAAAAATATTTATTGAGGTAATATATAGCCTTATAATGGGTAGATATCCTTCCTTAGCAGAATAAAATCGTCTAATAGTTGCCAGAATATAATGAGAAGGACGTCACCGGTACTGTAAGAGTTAATTAAGCACAGGGTTCCTTTAACGTAACAATGAAGTGGTAAAAATATCTATAACCAAGTGACTATAATACCTCCAGAAGGAAGTTATCCCACCGCTGCCACCATATAGTAAGTGGACCTAGACAGATACAGCAGAAGACAGTGGTAGTAATTTCAGCTTCTAATGTCCAACCACCGACCAGTACACACGTAAGGGGGCAATTACATTAATGTTCATTAGTTTGGCCACTAGATCCCTTTAAAGCTAAAAGAAAGTTTCCCCAGAGTACCCTTCAAGCTAAGACAAAGCTGCCCCAGACCCGGTTTCAAGCTATATTTCTACATTTATATGTAGAATTTGTTTTCGGCCAGTCAGTTTTATATCAATTCCAGGCTCCCTATCAACACTTGCAAGCAGCGAAGCGTCTTAAAATTACTAAACTTATGTGCGAAATAGTTAACCCATTCAGTACCGACGACGTCTTATATATTTGATTTCAGCTACATTTAGACAATTTAATGAAGTTTAGGAAGTATATATTGTAGCTGAAAGGATTAAGTGAGATAAACTGTAGCCTTTTAAGGGGTAGACGTCCTTCCTAAGCTGAACAAAATAGTCTAACAGTGTTCGTATATAATGAAAAGTAAGGGGTTAATGACAGATCACCCCCTCACAGACTGCAGGAGGCTGGCAACTGGAATTTGACAAGAAGACCCAGCGGCATAATATCTAGCCCCCTTCACCCCTCAACATCCGACCAATACAGGGACTTGGGCGGACGACGGTTGGTGGCAGCGGTGGTTCCTAACTGGCCCTTCTTTGGTGTGACCCGGGATCCCCATGATGGTGGAGGTGGTGGTTCGCTGCGGCAGTACTCCGGTATTGATGTCAGCCTTTTGAATACCTTGGCTGAGAAGTTGAATTTCACGTAAGGCTGTTTTGTTTTTGTTTTTTAGAGAGAGGTTATACAGATGTTCAGCATTTTTTATTGGTTTTAGTTTGCCCCCTAAACTTATATACACAAATCTAAAAAAAAAAAAAAAAAAAAATCAGACCTACAGTACCTTCAAGCTATATACAAAAAACGAAGTGGCTACGGGACACAACCAGGGGTGTCACGCAGCCCAGCCTCACTGTGTAGGCTGTGGGACACCACCGGTGGTGTCCCCGCAGCCTACACTGTGAGGATGGGTTGCGTGACACTACCAGTGGTGTCTCCCAGCCCAGCTTCACTGGATAGGCTGGGGGACACCACTATAGTGTTCCACGGACACAAAGCTTGATTTTATAGCAAAATTTGTTCATATCAGATTTCCACCTATATTTTCTTAGTTTAAACATGTGCCCTCTGGTCCTACCAGGTTACCTCTACATATGTATAAATCTCTAATGCATTTTGTGTTGGATTATTGGCATCCAAATTTGATGCTTGGTTAATTTAGGCTAGGAAAATTCATTGGTAAAAATATAGCATTATGAAAAATTGCTAAAGCTCATATACGAGTGTGGCCGAAGAAGGTTGCGAACAAAAAGTTCAACTACCTATGGATACCGGACTCTTTACCTTAAGATCCAAAGCTAATCCAGGTAATCCGGGTAATTAGCACCTACTTGTAGCATCCCCCATTATCAGACTCTCTCTCTCTCTCTATATATATATATATATATATATATATATATATATATATATATATATATACGGCATATATATATATATATATATATATATATATATATATATATATATATATATATAATTATATATATATATATATATAATACATAATGAGCTAGCTCATTAGATAAGACGTTTGCGGGGTTTCGCTGAAGATTAAGCCTACAAGATGGGTTGGGTGTGAAAGGAATCTGCCGTTTGTGTGCTAATCTGCTATCTGCAGACTCCCGTTTTCTTATGTTCTTAGGTGTATTATGTGGAAAAAAGACAATTTGTTTGGATAGAGAAATAATCGTTACATCAGCTAGGAATGTATTAGAACCCCAGTCAGATATTTAATAATCGTTACATCAGCTAGGAATGTATTAGAACCCCAGTCAGATATTTATTCGTATTTATTCACCAACCCACCAATTAACTTGCAAATAAACCTAATAAATAAAATCAAGGCAACTAATAAATATATTTGGTACTCCAAGGACTTGAACCTATGATACTCACACCGAAATTCGTTGCACTAAGCATTACACTACTAAGACAGTTGTTAATTATGATAACATTGATTACAATGAAGTCGAAGGTATTATTATTGATATTGAAACAGTAGAAGATAATAATGTCCCCATCTGATAGTCTGGATGTTAGGAAGAACAAGAACATAAGAACATAAGACAACGGGAGTCTGCAAAGAGCTGATTGGCCTACACACGGCAGATCCCTTTCACAACCAACCCTTATCGTGCCTAATATCACTCTAGCTATAAAGTTAGGGTGAGCACTAGTAAATCCATAGGTAGGAAAATCCAGGTATATTACACAAATAACCGTAGTTTACGAAATGAGTTAGATGAACCAAAGGCAATCTTATGATCAGAAATAATGTTATTTAAGAAAGAAATTTACAAAAGTAATAATTATATTTGATATTCCATAACAAAGGGGAGGTGTGGTAGAGTGGTCTTGCCACTGGCCTGGTAATGCAAAGGTCCCGGGTTCAAATCCCGATGTATCAATGGGAAGATATTATTGGGATGGAATTTGTGCTGTACCTGGTATCAGTGCATTACCACAAGCCCACCGAAACGTCAATAAAATACCCTCATTGTTCCCTGATTAAATAGCACTGTATGAATATTCCCATATTCAAAATATGCTATAGGGGTGCAATGCCTGGTGAGTTATCTGCTCAACAGGTGGCGTTGTGTGTGTGTAAGTGTGAGAGTCCGAGTGTAGGGGTTGAGACAGTGAAGCACGGGAACGAGGTGGCTTCAGAGATGGGGTCGTTTCGGGCCATGAGTGAGCACCGTGCCTCATGTGAAGGCAAGATGGCAGGTGCTCGTTGTGCTCTACGTGCTTCACATGTCTCACTCCCTAGACTGGAACAAGACCTCACGGGCTTCACTGTTCATTGTAAAGCGGTGAATGTTAAGGCTCTCAGCCTATGCCCGAGAGGAAGTAAGTTGGAATATAGATAAAAAAAAAAAAAAAATCCATGACCATCGAAAGTGCCGATTAAATCTCTATCTATCTATCTATCTATCTATCTATCTATCTATATATATATATATATATATATATATATATATATATATATATATATATATATATATATATGCATCAATCTATCTATCTATCTATGATGGATCTATCCATCTATCAATATATGATATATTTATATAAGTATATCAATGTATCTATCTATATTTCTTTATCTATACCTATGTATCTATTTTATTATATACTCTGTGCAACTCTCCAACTCAAGAGTGAAACGTTACTCTCAAACTTTCTTCTATTCAACAGCTGAGCTCTGGAACTCTCTCCCAGAAGAAGTCTTTCCCTCTTCCTATGACTTAAATTGCTTCAAACTCCGTGTGTCCAGGCATTTTGGCTCGAACGTCCCTTGATTTTGGCCCTGTCACTCTTTCAACTATGGGGGAGGCACTCGCTATAGGCAGTTCTGCCTTTTGCCTCCCTCACTTACATAGAAAAAAAAAATATGTATCGATCTATATATCTATCTATGTATCTATCTATCTATCGATAGATAGATATATCTATCAAATAGATATATCAAGATATCTATCTATCTATCAAGAGATCTATCGATAGATCTATCTATCAACAGATAAATTGATCTATCGACCTATATATCTATCTATCTATCGATAGAACTATCTATTTATCGATATAACTATCCATCTACCGATAGAACTATCTATCTATCTATCGATAGAACTATCTATCTATCTATCAATATCGATTTATCTATATATCAATATATAACATAAGAACATAAGAAAATGGGATTCTGCCGAAAGCCGATTGGCCCACACAAGGCAGATCCCTATCACATCTAACCCTATTTATAAGGCCTAATTATAAGCTTAGCACACGAACACCATTAGGACTGACCTCACCGAAACGGTCAGAGGTCAGAAAACGGGGTCTGCAGAGCGCCAATTGGCTCACACCTGACAGATCCCCCTCACACCCAACCCATCTCGTCCATATGCCTATCTAATTTTATCTTTAAGCTCTCTATCGTTATTGATCCCACTATAGCACTTGGTAGCCTATTCCACCTATCTACAACTTTGTTACCAAACCAATATTTGCCTATATCTGTTTTTAAACGAAATTTATCTAATTTGAAACCATTTGTTCGAGTTCTTTCGCTATCACTAAGCTTTAGTACATTTTTCATGTCCCCTTTATTAATCCCACTAACCCACTTGAACACTTCTATCATATATTCTCTAACTCTGCGTCTCTAACGAATGTAAGCCCAATTTGTTCAACCTTTCTTCATATTGAAGATTTCTAATATTATGGATCATTTTTGTCATTCTACGTTGTAATCTCTCCAATGAATCTATATCCAATCTGTAATAAGGACACCAAAATTCTGTAATAAGGACACCAACATTGAACAGCATAATCAATATGGGGTCTCACTAATGACAAATACAGTTTTAAGATAACATCAGCAGTTCTGTTACTCTCACTCCTAGAAATGAACCCGAGAATCCTGTTTGCCTTGTTACGAACGCTAATACACTGTTTTCTAGGCTTCAAATCATTACTAACAAACGCACCTAGATCTTTTTCACAGTCTGAGTTTTCTAATTCCATATTAGCTAGTTTATATTTAACATTTGTATGCATCTTCCCTATCTTTAATACCTTGCATTAGTCAATGTTAAACTTAATCTGCCAATTTACTGACCATTCGTGAAAGGTATCTAGATCCCTTTGGAGGCACTCTATATCTCTACCTGAATCAATTTTTCTCTCCATTTTGGTATCGTCTGCAAATTTACTTATCCTACTATAGATAAAGATCTATCTATCGATAGATATATCTATCAATCTATGGATAGATCTATTTATCTATCTTTAGATAGATATATCTATTTTTAAATAAATATATCAATTGAGAGATCAATCTGTTTATCTATATCAAAAGACCTATCTATCTTTCTATCGATCTCTCTTTCGATAGATATATCTTTATATCAATAGATCTATCTAGCTATCTATCGATAGATCTATCAATCGATAGATAGATATATCTATCTATCGATAGAAATATATCTATTGATTGATCTATCTATCTATCTATTCAGGATCTATCGATCTATCTAATTATCTGTATATCGATATTTCTATCTATCTATTGATAGATCTATCTATCTATCGATATATCTATCTACCTATCTATCGGTAGATCTATCTATCTATTTATCCATGGATCTATCTATCTATTGATAGATCTATCTATCTATCTCTCTATTTATTGATCTATCTATCTATCGATTTTTTGTTCTATGTGGATGAGAGAGACAAAAGGCAGAACTGCCTGTGACGAGTGCCTCCCCTAGAGTTGAAAGAGTGACAGGGCCAAAATCAAGGAATGTTTGAGGCAAATTGCCGTGACACACGGAGTTTGAAGTAATTTAAATCATAAGATGAAGGGAAGATCGATTCAGGTTGAAAGTTTCAGAGCTCGGCTGTTGAATAGAAGAACGTTTGGGAATATCGTTTCTATCTATCTATCTATATCACCATATATCGATATATCTATAGATTTATCGATATATCTATATATTTATCGATAGATCTATCTATCGATAGATCTATCTATCTATCGAAGAATGATAAAAATTATCCATAATATTATAAATCTTCCATATGAAGAAAGTTGAAGAAATTAGGCTTACATTCGCTAGAGAGACGCAGAGTTAGAGGGGATACAAGTAACACCCCGTTCTTAACATTAATCATCAATTACAAACCCCAATGTACTTGAATAAACTAATGAAAGCATATGGCCCTCCCGGTATTCGAACTCGGGACACCACACCCTGAACATAAGCACCTAAACCATTACACCACCAACACAGATTGAGGTGTTCAAGTGAGTTAGTGGGATTAATATAGGGGACATAAATTATGTGCTGAAGCTCAGTGATAGCGAGAGAACTCGAACAAATGGTTTCAAATTAGATCAATTTCGTTTCAGAAAAGATATAGGCAAATATTGGTTTGGTAACAGAGTGGATAGGTAGAATAGGCTACCGAGCTCTATAGTTGGATCAAGAACGATAGGGAGCTTTAAAATAACATTAGATAGACATATGGACGAGATGGGTTGGGTGTGAGGGGGATCTGCCGGGTCTGGGCCAATCGGCGCTCTGCAGACTCCTGTATTCTTTTGTAGACCTACGACCATTTTGGTTAGTGAGGTCAGTCCTCATAGTATTAGTGAGTTTGGCCTATAATTGGGCCTTATAATTAGGGTTGGGTGTGCCAGGAATCTGCCTTGTGTTAGCGGCTAGCCAATCGCCTTTCTGCCGACTCCCGTTTTTTATGTTCTTATGTTCTTATCTGTCTATCTGTCTCTCGATAGATCTTTTTTTATTTATTTCTATGTGAGTGAGGGAGACAAAAGGCAGAACTGCCTGTGGCGAGTGCCTCCCCCATAGTTGAAAGAATGACAGGACCAAAATCAAGGGACGTTCGAGCCAAAATGGCTATCATAGAAAGAGTCATAGGAAGAGGGAAAGACTGATTCTGGAAAAGAGTTCCAGAGCTCAGCTGTTGAATAGAAACGCATATTGAAAATAACGTTTCACTCTTGGGTTGGAGAGTTGTGCATAGTAGGGGTGGGATTGGGTTCGAAAACGGGTGCTAAGTGTTCTACGAAGAGGGGGTGTTATACCAAGACCATCGCGATATATATATCGCTAGATATATCTATAGATAGATCTGATTATCTATCCATATATCTATCTACTGTATATCTATCTATAATCTATCTATCTATCGATCTGTCTCTATCTATCGATATATTTCTCTAATTATCTATCGATAAATCTATTATTTATTGATAGAAATATTTATCGATAGATAGATAAATCTATCTATCTATCGAGAGTATCTATCCATCTATCGATTTATCTCTATCTATCGATCTATATATTTATCTCTCTCTATCGATCAAATTACCTATCAATAAATATATCTATCGATCTAATTAGTTATCAATAAATATATCTATCGATATATTTATCTATCCAGAGATCTATCTGTTTATCAATTGATCTATCTATCCATCTATCAATTGATCTATCTTTCTATCTATTGATATATAGATCTATCTATATATCGATAGGACTATATATTTATCTATCGATAGGACTATCTATCGATAGATAGATCTATCAATATATCTGTTTATATCGAAAGATCTGTTGTTAGATAGATCGATCAATAAAAAGATCGATAGATGGATAGATTGATCGATCGAAAAATATGGATATATTTAGATATATAGATAGATAGATAGATAGATAAGTTAATATACAAGTTGGTGTTCAGCATATTTAACATCGATGTCCACAGGTAAGAACAATGGGTAGATCGCATAATTACCTATTTAATCTATGTCAAAGTAAGGGGTTGGAAAGGTGACATGGGACGCATAATGGCACATTCAATTAACACAAATTTAAATAATTAAAAGCAGTATACTAACCGGAATGTTATGCCATGTAAGATGATGCCAGTGTTTTCGGGGGCTGTTGAATGATTAATGCTTATATACTTGCTTTTTTGCGGGCGAACTTTTATAATTTTGTATTCTTCCCCCTGTCACCCCCAAACCAGATAAGAGATGGAGAGAGTAGATAGAAAAAAACTGTTGGGGTAACATGGCAGCGATTGGCAAAATCACGAAATTCGTGGAAAAGGTTAAGTGAGGACTTCGTGCTTATAATACTTATGTTCTCTGTGATTGTTCAGGGTTCGAATCGCCTGGATGACCACATTGGTTCATTAATTTAATTACCTAAAAATATATAGTATATATTAAGCAAAATTTATCGGTTGTCAAAACCTTATTGCGATATTTTCGCTAACATTTGAGCCTAACTACATTTGTCATGTTCCCTTCCAAATCACATTTACCCACTTGATCATAATCTCCTATAAGCCAACTCCTCTTCAACGAATGCAGACCTAATGTTTTCACTTTCTCAATATGGAAGATTTCTATCATGTGTAAGGTCCTAGTACTTACACATGATGTACCTCTCGCATTATATGTGCTAAATAACACCATAGAGGATTGTATTAGACTAAATATATTGATTCGTAGGGAAATCATTTGTTCTAGGACCTATTTCAAGTGTTTGATGTTAGACCAAGACAATCTGAAATATTGCATGCAAATTAGGTGTACGGTCGCGCTAATAAGTCATGTCCCAGCTTTCATTACGTTTGACTTGCTTTGTGCTGTCTTAATGTCTGTCAGATGTTGAATAGGGTGGGTAAATGTAGAAACATGTTTGTATATTTCACTCGATGTGAATAAATGAAGCTTAGATATTGCTGATACCAATTATTGATCAAAACATAATTGGTGCCGGGACATCACTTATTAGCGCGACTGTACACGGCCGTTGCTTTAATCCTCATGTTTCTACTGAAAAAAACATTACTCTACCTTCGCGTCTTATCCACCACTACCAATATATATATACATATATAATTTTATATATATATATATATATATATATATATATATATATATATATATATATATACACACACACACAGAGGGAGAGAGAGAGAGAGAGCAATCTGATATTAATGGGGGCTGCTACAAGTAGGTGCTAATTTCCTGGATTACCTTTGGATCTTAAGGTAAAGGTTCCACGTAGGCCTGTCGATCCAGGCGAGGCCACCGAGAGTACCAGGCCGCACGGATGGGACCTTTAAATTCTGTGACGTAGGCAAAGGTAGGGCTCATTTTTTCGCACTACCCTCACAGGTCAGTATACATTTGAGTGAGATAGGGGGAAGATCGCACTGTGTTTCCTAATTATTTCCTTCTGCTAAATACTTTATAAGTATATTAAAACTAAGTTTACCCGTACTTGACAAAAAGGTCATTTTAAGGAATTTTGAAGAAATTAATTGTGAAGAAGTAAAAACAGATGAGGAAATTGATTTTGGTTTATGTCATACGAATGTTGAAGTTTGTAAGGAGGATATATAGATAGATTGATAGATAGATATACTTAAATATATAGATACTATAGATAGTTAAAAACAGAGTGAGAGTGAGTGCGTGTGTGTGTGTGTGTGTGAGTGTGTGTGTGTGTACTGTATGTGTGTGAGTAGTGCGTGTGTGTGGTGAGGAGTGCGTGTATCCTTGTGCGTGTGTGTGTGTGTGTCTGTTGGAGAAATTACAAATTATTGCATAACAGAACTGAAGATGGATTACATACTAACAGGACAATTTCAAACAGACCATTTGGAAGCAAGATATGGTCACTATCGGCAGTTAGGAGGAAATTACAATATTTCTGTACGCCAAATATATGAGTGTAAAAAGAAGATACGGATGATGTCAGTGTTGAAACTAAGTTTACCCATACTCGACAAGAAGGTAATTTTAAGGAATTTTGAAGACATTAACTATGAAGAAGTAAAAACAGATGAGGAAATTTATTTTGGTTTATGTCATACGAATGTTGAAGTTTGTAAAGAGGATATTGATAGGTGTAAAGACATCATCCCAGTGATAGTTTATTTAGCTGGCTATTGTTGCTACTCTGTGATAAAGAAAATTAAATGTAATGCACATAAATAAATGATTACGTGTTCAGATAGTGATAAAGACATCCCTGAAAATCTAAGTTACATTGCTGGAATTAGCAGAGGTCCCCTTATTTACCCAGATAGTGTGACAGCCAACATGGTCATGTATAACTATATTGTTATTAACAAACTTGTTAAACTTCCTGCCTTTCGAAATGCTACTAGCCAAAGAAATATAGCAACACAGCTCACAGTTACGGCTTTAACAGATGTTGATCTCCTGTTCCCTAGTGATATGTTTGAAAATGGTTATAACACCAACAAAATAGAAAGTATGGTGGTATATGCTTCTACAAATGCAATATTAAATAATTACTGTGCTAAAGAAAATAACATCCCAGCAGCTACCAGAGTTAATAAGAATGTAGGCATGAAGAGAAAGCTTCAAACCCTAGACAAATAGACTATGTGTACTGTATTGTATAATTATTGTATTGTGTGTGTGTGTGTTTGTGAGTGTGTGTTTGTGACTGCAGGTGTGTGTGTGATTGTGAAGGTGAGTGTGTCTGCAGGTGTGGTCACTGGTCATGTAAGGGAATCAGATTTAAAAAGTATAATCCCGGAACGGAGCTTGGATTAGGCCTAGTACAAAGGTCATTCCTTTACGTGTGTGTTTGTGTGTGTTACATTAATTATATGTTTATATTAATTTATATAGTAATACATTAATTATATGTTTATATTAGTTTATATAGTAATACATTAATTATATGTATATATTAATTTATATAGTAATACATAAATTATATGTTTATATTAATTTATATAGTAATACATTAATTATATGTTTATATTAATTTATATAGTAATATATTAATTATATGTTTATATTAATTTATATAGTAATACATTAATTATGTTTATATTAATTTATATAGTAATACATTAATTATATGTTTATATTAATTTATATAGTAATACATTAATTATATGTTTATATTAATTTATATAGTAATATATTAATTATATGTTTATATTAATGTATATAGTAATACATTAATTATATGTTTATATTAATTTATATAGTAATACATTAATTATATGTTTATATTAATTTATATAGTAATACATTAATTATGTTTATATTAATTTATATAGTAATACATTAATTATATGTTTATATTAATTTATATAGTAATACATTAATTATATGTTTATATTAATTTATATAGTAATACATTAATTATATGTTTATATTAATTTATATAGTAATATATTAATTATATGTTTATATTAATGTTGTTACGTATCTTGATCCTCAAGTGGTTAACTTGATGAATCTAGATAGCACAGAGATATATATTAAGGTATCAGTCAGCTGAAGGCAAAACAAAAGTAAAATCTAATAAAATAATTTCCTGTTGTTGCTTCCTTTCCTTTTGGATCTTAGGACTTGGTATCCTTTATTGACTGATACTCTTTACTTATGAAAAATACTGAAACTAATTAAAGTCATGTAGTATTTATAAAGAATTATTATTTAACCGAAGCTTAGTAGGCTATGGTTATGAACCGAATAAGTTAATAGCTAAAGAAGGACTATTAATTTTATAAAAAGTCTTGAAAGATAAATATTAAAGTAAGAATATTTCTGTCTCTTACCCTCTTTGAAATGAATAGATAGTTTTCTTATGTCCTTTTATTTATATTTAATGTAATTATTCTTGGTTCTCGTCTTACGTTAATAGTATTATATTATTATTATCATCAGGAGTAATATCAAAGTCACATAAAAAGTTAGATATATATTTAAAAATTAGTTAAATGTATTTCTTAACCACGTAACATTGAGGTTTGATTATGAGTAAATAAAGTTACAGGATCGTTTCATAGATTCGATTCAGGTCTCACTCAAATAATATGAAAAGCAAAATATAATATTTTGAAGCAAAAGAATTTTCTTCAGCTTAGGAAATCACTATAAGTAATATTAACACAGCCATGTTAGTCTAAGGCGATATTACTAATACGAGACAATAGCATCACCGTACTAAGCACCATTAAGCAATGTAAGCTTAATTCAAAGAAAATGAAAGAACTCGTAAGTATTAATATAAAACAATAGTATTACTTTCATCATAACCCAATTACTTAAAGAGTTGCTTTAGTCCACAAGTTAGTCAACTAAAATAGTTAAGTACATAATAATAGCGTTAACGTTAATTCCCAATCAAATAGTTAAGTACATAAATAGTAGCGTTAACGTTAATTCGCAATCAAATAGTTAAACACATAATAGTAGCGTTCACGTTAATTCCCAATTAAATCGTTAAACACATAATAGTAGTGTTCACGTTAATTCCCAATTAAATAGTTAAACACATTACACACATTAAACACATCACGTTAATTCCCAATCACATATCTCACTAACCAACATAACGTAAGTGTTTACACCGAACACACTTAACACACATTTATATAATCTGACTGACAGTCACAATCCCATTATAATACTTCACCCCGTCTTCCTCCAGCTGCAAGTTCACCTTCCCCAACTCCAAATGAGACTGATTTGAATGCCCACAACTCGGGTCTTATATACCAAACAATGATGGTGTAGGAACGAATCAGGAGGCGAGTGATGGTGCGCGCTCCAATCATAGCTCCTCGAATCACATAACAGGTGTGTCGTCCACTCACAGCTCCTGGCGTCGATCATACGTCATAGCATCGATCATCGAGGTATGGGGCGAGCTGGTATGGGGCGAGATGGTTTGCCCACTCGCTCGTTCGCTCGCTAGTCTGCTTCACCACTTGGGTAGTTTGGCTCCTTGAACTCTAATTCTAACTCTTAAATTAACATACAGGGCTCCGTATGTCAGAATGTATATAGTAATACATATAGTTAGTTACTTATATGTGTGTTTGTGTGTGTTACATTAATTATATGTTTATATTAATGTATATAGTAATACATATAGTTAGTTACTTATATGTGTGTTTGTGTGTGTTACATTAATTATATGTTTATATTAATGTATATAGTAATACATATAGTTAGTTACTTATATGTGTGTTTGTGTGTGTTACATTAATTATATGTTTATATTAATGTATATAGTAATACATATAGTTAGTTACTTATATGTGTGTTTGTGTGTGTTACATTAATTATATGTTTATATTAATTTATATAGTAATACATAAATTATATGTTTATATTAATGTATATAGTAATACATATAGTTAGTTACTTATATGTGTGTTTGTGTGTGTTACATTAATTATATGTTTATATTAATGTATATAGTAATACATATAGTTAGTTACTTATATGTGTGTTTGTGTGTGTTACATTAATTATATGTTTATATTAATGTATATAGTAATACATATAGTTAGTTACTTATATGTGTGTTTGTGTGTGTTACATTAATTATATGTTTATATTAATGTATATAGTAATACATATAGTTAGTTACTTATATGTGTGTTTGTGTGTTACATTAATTATATGTTTATATTAATGTATATAGTAATACATATAGTTAGTTACTTATATGTGTGTTTGTGTGTGTTACATTAATTATATGTTTATATTAATGTATATAGTAATACATATAGTTAGTTACTATATGTGTGTTTGTGTGTGTTACATTAATTATATGTTTATATTAATGTATATAGTAATACATATAGTTAGTTACTTATATGTGTGTTTGTGTGTGTTACATTAATTATATGTTTATATTAATGTATATAGTAATACATATAGTTAGTTACTTATATGTGTGTTTGTGTGTGTTACATTAATTATATGTTTATATTAATGTATATAGTAATACATATAGTTAGTTACTTATATGTGTGTTTGTGTGTGTTACATTAATTATATGTTTATATTAATGTATATAGTAATACATATAGTTATTATATGTTTATATTAATGTATATAGTAATACATATAGTTAGTTACTTATATGTGTGTTTGTGTGTGTTACATTAATTATATGTGTATATTAATGTATATAGTAATACATATAGTTAGTTACTTATATGTGTGTTTGTGTGTGTTACATTAATTATATGTTTATATTAATGTATATAGTAATACATATAGTTAGCTACTTATATGTGTGTTTGTGTGTGTTACATTAATTATATGTTTATATTAATGTATATAGTAATACATATAGTTAGTTACTTATATGTGTGTTTGTGTGTTACATTAATTATATGTTTATATTAATGTATATAGTAATACATATAGTTAGTTACTTATATGTGTGTTTGTGTGTGTTACATTAATTATGTTTATATTAATGTATATAGTAATACATATAGTTAGTTACTTATATGTGTGTTTGTGTGTGTTACATTAATTATATGTTTATATTAATGTATATAGTAATACATATAGTTAGTTACTTATATGTGTGTTTGTGTGTGTTACATTAATTATATGTTTATAGTAATGTATATAGTAATACATATAGTTAGTTACTTATATGTGTGTTTGTGTGTGTTACATTAATTATATGTTTATATTAATGTATATAGTAATACATATAGTTAGCTACTTATATGTGTGTTTGTGTGTTACATTAATGATATGTTTATATTAATGTATATAGTAATACATATAGTTAGTTACTTATATGTGTGTTTGTGTGTTACATTAATTATATGTTTATATTAATGTATATAGTAATACATATAGTTAGTTACTTATATGTATTTGTTCATGAATAATAGTGGATGTCGCTTATATTGGCTCTCCAGTAAGGCTCTCTTTATTGGCTGTGTATAAAATATAGTAATGTATAATAGCATTTTGTATTATATTTTCCAATAGGAAAAAGTAATAGTGATATACTTGTAATACGTTTTCATCTTGTACAAATACTTGTTCAAGGTATGAGTGTAATTTGCAGTAAATACCAAAGTATGTTGTTATAATATCGGCATCATAATATATTATAATATAATTATGCGTACACAGTAAAAGATATATATATTTTTATGTGTACTGTAATTTAAAATTAAACTGATAAAATATAAAAGGGAGAGTAATTATAGACTTGGGAGACACTATAATTACTCTCCCTTTTATATTTTATCAGTTTAGTTTTAAATTAAAGTACACATAAAACTATATTTATCTTTTACTGTGTACGCAAAATTATATTATAATATATTATGATGCCGATATTATAACAACATACTTTGGTATTTACTGCAAATTACACTCATACCTTGAACAAGTATTTGTACAAGATGAAAACGTATTACAAGTATATCACTATTACTTTTTCCTATTGGAAAATATAATACAAAATGCTATTATACATTACTATATTTTATACACAGCCAATAAAGAGAGCCTTACTGGAGAGCCAATATAAGCGACATCCACTATTATTCATGAACAAATACATATAAGTAACTAACTATATGTATTACTATATACATTAATATAAACATATAATTAATGTAACACACAAACACACATATAAGTAACTAACTATATGTATTACTATATATATTAATATAAACATATAATTAATGTAACACACACAAACACACATATTAGTAACTAACTATATGTATTACTATATACATTAATATAAACATATAATTAATGTAACACACACAAACACACATATAAGTAACTAACTATATGTATTACTATATACATTAATATAAACATATAATTAATGTAACACACACAAACACACATATACGTAACTAACTATATGTATTACTATATACATTAATATAAACATATAATTAATGTAACACACACAAACACACATATAAGTAACTAACTATATGTATTACTATATACATTAATATAAACATATAATTAATGTAACACACACAAACACACATATAAGTAACTAACTAAATGTATTACTATATAAATTAATATAAACATATAATTAATGTATTACTATATAAATTAATATAAACATATAATTAATGTATTACTATATAAATTAATGTAACATATAATTAATGTATTACTATATAAATTAATATAAACATATAATTAATGTATTACTATATAAATTAATATAAACATATAATTAATGTATTACTATATAAATTAATATAAACATATAATTAATGTATTACTATATAAATTAATATAAACATATAATTAATGTATTACTATATAAATTAATATAAACATATAATTAATGTATTACTATATAAATTAATATAAACATATAATTAATATATTACTATATAAATTAATATAAACATATAATTAATGTATTACTATATAAATTAATATAAACATATAATTAATGTATTACTATATAAATTAATATAAACATATAATTAATGTATTACTATATAAATTAATATAAACATATAATTAATGTATTACTATATAAATTAATATAAACATATAATTAATATATTACTATATAAATTAATATAAACATATAATTAATGTATTACTATATAAATTAATATAAACATATAATGTTCTTTATCACAGAGTAACAGCAATAGCCAGCTAAATAAACTATCACTGGGATGATGTCTTTAAACCTATCAATATCCTCCATACAAACTTCAACATTCGTATGACATAAACCAAAATCAATTTCCTCATCTGTTTTTACTTCTTCATAATTAATGTCTTCAAACTTCCTTAACATGGCCTTCTTGTCGAGTATGGGTAAACTTAGTTTCAACACTGACATCATCCGTATCTTCTTTTCACACTCATATATTTGGCGTACAGAAATATTGTAATTTCCTCCTTCTAACTGCCGATAGTGACCAAATCTTGCTTCCAAATGGTCTGTTTGAAATGTTCCTATCAGTATATAATCCATCTTCAGTTCTGTTATGCAATAATTTGTAATTTCTCTAACAGACACACACACACACACAGGGACACACGCACTCCTCACCACACACACACGCACTACTCAGACACATACAGTACACACACACACACACACACACATGCACTCGCTCTCACTCTGTTTTTAACTATCTATAGTATCTATATATTTAACTATATCTATCTATCAATCTATCTTTTTAACTATCTATAGTATCTATATATTTAACTATATCTATCTACCAATCTATCTTTTTAACTATCTATATATTTAACTATATCTATCTATCAATCTATCTATATATCCTCCTTACAAACTTCAACATTCGTATGACATAAACCAAAATTAATTTCCTCATCTGTTTTTACTTTTTCATAGTTAATTTCTTCAAAATTCCTTAAAAAAGACCTTCTTGTCGAGTATGGGTAAACATAGTTTTAATATAGGCTACTTATAAAGTATTTAGAAGCGGGAAATAATTTGGAAACACAGCGCAATCTTCCCCATATCTCACTCAAATGTATACTGACCTGTGAGGGTAGTGCGAAAATGAACCCTACCTTTGCCTACGTCACAGAATTTAAAGGTCCCATCCGTGCGGCCTGGTACTCTCGGTGGCCTCGCCTCGATTCAGGTAGGTCAGCGTTATATTTTTTTCGCAACCATCTTCGGCCGCACTCATACGGTAGCGTTTGAAGTTGTTCATAATGCTATATTTTTGACCAATTACTTTTCCTATCCCAAATTAACCAAACATCATATTTGTATGCCAATAATCGCCAGACAATAAATGCATAAACATTTTAGAAATATTACCTATTTCATGACGATTCACTCCAACGACACACTAACACTTAACATACAATTCACGTAATACATTCACAGTTAAGGAGCAGCGATAATAAGGAACTAAGCTAACATTACGTGTATTCCCCTTGACGAATAAGTGGTGGGTTATGCACACAATTGCAAAACTCATTCACATTGACAATCACAGTCACACATACAGTATATTCGTAATTCCACCCACAAACGCATGCACATCCACATTTCCACGCAATGAAACATTCAGGAACACATATTCGTATTCCTACTCACAATGTCATTAGATCGTATGGTATGTATTCACCTTGACGAACATGTTCGGTGACTTACATTTATATATCTATATACACAGTTATAAATACACACATACACACTTACATACACAAACACCACTTCTACATTTTCACTCGCCAGCGCACATACAGTACATTCGAAAATCCATTCACAACTACGCACTCACCTTCACATTTCCAATCCGAGCACACACACACACACACACACACACACATACACATTGGTATTCCCTCCCACAATCGCACTCTCACTCATTTCCTTCAGAACCACACTCACAAATACAAATTTGCATTCCTAATCACAAACACACATTCACAAAGACAATTCATTTGAATGACGCTCCCTTTCACTCACACACACACACACAACACTCATAATGTACATACATATAAACACTCATAACGCACATATATATAGTTAAGTACATAAGAACGTGTACCAACTGGCCTACGCAAGGAAAGATCCCATTCACACCCAACTCATATAATTCATTAAGCTATTCAGTTTACTATTGAAAGCCCACTGCTACTGAGCTGATCGCTTTACGATGTACTTTCCAATTGTTTTCACAAATCTATAATTGTGATCCTAATTATGGCCCAAGCATAAATACCATAACAAACATACAATCGTACTCATTTATACATGCATTTACACATACATGCACTGGTGCTTGTGAACTTGGTCAAGCTGCCTCATAGCACGTTATGGGAGTATGAATGATTTTATTTATGTTTGATCATACTTGTATATCATAAGATGGAAATGTAAGAAGACTACACAAACATATTTATAACGCCTAGTAAGATGTATAAATAGGTGTGTGTGTGTGTGTGTGTGTGTGGCGTGGGGATGGGTTGGGGGTGTACAGTATAATTATACTGTAGGTCTGCATATACAAGAGGTAGCAGTTTAGTATAAAATAATATGGTATATGAAACGTTTGTTATTGATAATAATACTAATCCCAAGAATTTCGATTCAGCCGTCTATTTGGCTGAATTTTATGGCGAGAAATACGAAAACACTCTTGGTGGTGTTCCCCAGCCCATCCAGTAATGCTGGGCTGGGAGACACCACTGGTAGTGTCACGCAGCCCAGCCTCACTGTGTAGGCTGAGCTGCGTGACACCCCTGGTGGTGTCCCGTAGCCACTTCGTAAAAAAAATTAGATCCCCTTTAGAGATAAATGTGTACATTTCTTGGTCAAATTATTATCCTAGTCGAAGTCCGGTCTCTCTTAACTTGCAGGGTCGCTCTCGTTCGCCAGTAGAAACATCGCTACCTGTATGGAGCAAAACATCTTATAATTACCAAAGTAAAAAAAGACACTTGATGATGGGCTGAACTTGTTTTTATCAATCTACGACTGAATCGATCTTCTTATAATTGTTTTACCTCGTATATGTGGCTTGGGTTCGAAGAGTTTGAATGGGACACAATTTGTTTCCGAGAGTGTACACACCTTATATTTAGTTTAATTAACTGCAATATTAATTAAATGTAGTTATCTTCAATTTTGTTCTACCAATGATTATCCGCTGTCACTACTTCAGAGGATTGAATTGGAATAATGTAATGTATTTATTTCACTCCAAATTCCAAACACCTCCCAATGAAATTAATGAAAGCATGTGATCCTACCGGGATTCGAACCTGGGTTACCACATACAGATCTTAAACACTCTAACCATTACACCATCAAGACAGTTAAAGGTTAAGTACATTACTACGATTATATATCCATTTATCGAATACTGGATATCAATCTAATCATGTACTCTGACCCAACTGTACACTAAATAGCGTAATGTTTAAGTTGAATTGGAATATAAGCGTCCTAATCCATTCAAGAGCCCTAATCCAATACCAATATCACACGAACGATTTTCCCCTTAGTTTTTATCTCCAACACTCATCTGGCAGCTTATGAGGTAATCTTCTTAAATAACATTATTTTCTGAATTAGTATCCCTCCAATATACATTCCGATACTAGTGAAAAACAAATTGCCATAAAATATGTTAACCAAAATGTTTATGCCTGTATTATTAAGACTTTATACAAAGGGTTCTTGACTGGGTGAGGGATACTAAAGGATACACGTTTCAATTGTTTCATTTTCACACAAGAATAACAATCAATGAGTCAAGGATAACAAAATATATAAAAATACAATATTATTAGTAAATTATACAAACAATGGCATTATAAATAAGAATGGTGTACATACATACATACATAAATAGGCTTGAATAGACACACCCCTCGTGCTAAAATACCGCCAAAAATACAATTCTTACAAAACACACGGAAAAGTACATCACTGTGTTGGAAGCGCATTCCCGTATCCCAACATAATTACTTTATTCCTCAAATATTATGGTGGTGGTGGTGGTGGTGGTGAAGGTATTGAGGAATAAGCCTTCACAGCGGCACCTCGTAGCTACTTTCTACTTTCCTTATTTTTCTGAAGTGTAGAGAGGGTAGAAGGGGTGTTGGAGAGAGAGGAAGCTGTTGGAGTGGCTTTGTTGTGTGTGTTATTAGTCTTTATATGTCGTCGAGGTGTCCCCCAACTGGGTGCGAGCATGTGAAACACGCTATGACGTACAACCACACCCACTAAATGTCCGCCTTGGCTGGGATTGAACCCAGGTCAAGCAGATTCACACGTGAGCGTGATTTCCACTCAACCGCCACGGCTCTGATAGTTGTGGTCAGAAGTTGAAGTAGCTGGCGCGCATAGGTAACTAGCGAGGGTGCAGCAGGAGAGAGACGAAAGGAAGAGGAGGTGGGAGGAAAGGAAGGATTTTTGCAATATCCCCTGTATCTCCCATATAAATCAATATTATTGCACTACATGTGCATATCTTTGAAATTCAAAGCACATGTGAAGAATTAGGAACAATAAAGTAAGTGTAGAGAAAGATTTTGTAAAGAATACAGTCAGATAAACAACGACAGGGCTAAAAGCAGGAGGGTGGAGGGAGTAAACATACCCACATCCCGCCCCTCCTCCTCCACTGCTTGAAAGGTGCTTGTTGCTAGATCGCCTGCTTCTCTCGTATATTTACTTAGGGTATAAGATATATTTGGGGATGAGGGATTGTCCCTGAGCACTGCCATTGCCTCCGCATTGAAAAGGAAGGAGGGAGGAGTAATGATTTGGTATAGGAATGTCTGTGAGGTGTTACGATAATGGGTATCGAAAGTTGACACTTAGTCCTAGTTGTCACCCAATTTCCATACGAATCCCTCTTTGCCAAAATGTTTTAACCCTTAATTAGCGGCGAGCAACATAAGTCGAGTTAAATAAAGCTGGACTATGTGGCGGCGCTCGACATAACTCGAGTGGCAATTTCAGCACGTAATGTGGCTGAGAGAGAGAGACAAGTGGTGGCAGGAGACTAGCGAGCGTATGACTGCTCCAGACCACCGCGGCGAACCTACTGACACAAATCTCAGCTCCCTCCTCCCTCTCTCACTCGCTACATACTCAATTATGTACCGAAAGTACCGAATTACCTGCTTTTTGCACTCGCGTTGCACGGTTATTGCAAGAAAACTATCCATCATACAAGGATCGTTATGGTGTCATTCGAAAGCTCTGTTTATGCCCTTTCAGGGATAGGTACTTGTTTTACGTTCTGGGTCTTATTTAGGCATGAAAATGATCACGTAAACAGCCCTATTTTGGCTAAAAACACCCCGCTGGGCGGTACACATAAATAAACCGCATAGGCCGCTCGTAAGGTGTTAATGACTTCGTGCTTTCATGAGACCCATCAGGAGAGCCTTTGTGACGTCTGCAGCTTAGTAGAACGCCACATGGGCTCAGCCGCTCGCTTGGCCACTCGCTAACACTCGCCAGGGCAATGTATTTGGCTACAGTCTATCTACAATGTTGTACTTTCTTTCTTGTGAATCGTCATGTCACAGGCAGTACAGAAGTGGTCTTTATTTTAGTCTGTGACAATGCATTCTATTTTATATCATCAGTTATAAGTTTAATGTATAAGACTGAATGATACCGCTAGAGAGTGTGAGTGAGTAAGTACAGTAGGCAGAGGGGTGGTAGTGTGTGTGTGCGTATACATGTGCTGCCTCCCCCCCCGCTCGTAGGCTCGCGCTGCGTGCTTCTCACGCCTCTTGATTGGCTGGTGGTTCCTGGCGCCTTCTGCAGGCCTGCTGCCTGGTAACGTAGCGGCCTGTGATTGGCTGACCACCATGCCTTTGTGTGATCCTAGGGGTCCCGAGGAGCTACTCTCTTCAGAGCTTGCCTGACCAGCATACCCTTCACACCTCCCTTACCACCTGTCCCCGACTTCTATCTATAGAGCACTTTCTCTCTCTCTCAACTTCTTACCTCTCATTCTTCCACTCTATTTAACATCATAACTCCCCTTTGGTTCTGCACTATTTCATATATCGGCCATCGTATTATATGCTGAAGCTCTCAGATATTACATGTTTAGTTAGGCATTTTGGAGGGGTTACCATTTTGTCTGTAGAGGTTCGACACACTCACGGTGTCTCCCTATCTTTTTCTTGGTTGTCTGCTTGGCTATTTAATGCTAGACTGGGGTGAGGCTCTTGTTGTTGTGATTTCCGATGTGTACTAGGTTTTGCTGAACCTGTACAATCGCAATGGATACGTGGGAAGCCTAGGTGGTCTTTCTGACTGTGTACCTTGTGAGCTTAGCACTGTGTTGCGAGTGAGGGCTTTTGCCTCTGCCACCCAATACTGTGCTAACTCGTTTTGCTTTGACTTTGAGAGGGTCGCCAGGAGAGAACCAGATACTAGCGATCTGGATCTCTCAAGAGAGCACCCCGTCATTTAACGTAATTTGTCCGTACAGTCTTAAGGACCTCGCTAGGCTACGAGCCGCTTGCTCAGCCATTGTTTCCTAGCCTACTACATCCCAGCTAGACTTTATTCGCCTAGCAGATACCCAATTAAGATTATAAGCTCTTATGTTATGTATGCAGCATTTTTATTCACGTTGATTGTAAGCCTTGGTTGTTGTTGAGTTGCACAACCCGAGCAGGCTTTTTGAGTTGCCTGAGGAAGTACTTCTTTTGTTGTTGGAGATAATACTATTGTGCATTTATTATTATTCCCGTGCCAGTTAACCCTGTATGTCCCTACACTTGTCATATCTTGTTCCTGCTTTATATAACAGTTCAAAATCCGATTCGATCATCTTAAGCAGCATCAGACTTTCTTCAGAAGATTCCTGCTCGATGCTTTAGGACTTTCGTTCACTTTCTTTAATATAGGAGTGACAGTTTATTATTATTTAGAGTAACTTTAATTATACCTTCTTCTTGTTTGCATTAAATCATTGCAGTGGTTTAATTAAGCTCTCTATCGTTTTCCTTGTATACATTATTAACGTAATTGTATGTTGTTGTGATCAGGCTGTATCAGAGATCATCAGCCTGTAGTAGTAGTGCATTTATACCCTGTTTTCGCAGATTTAACTCTGGAGGGTATAGGTGTTTTTGTGCGCCGGCATTATAAGTTCGAGGGTTGGATCTAGCGTTACCGTTGTGGCTGTGTGCCTTTCTAGTCCAATGATTAAGAGCCCTTGTTTTATACGAGTCCCGGTCGTAACAAATGGCGACCTTGCTTAGGATTTTGTGAACTTAGAGAAATATTGCAGGAGTGTTGTGGTAATTTGTTTTTGTTTAAAGGAATATAGTGGACACGTGGATTTTTTTTTGGCAAGTAGTATAACACTTAAGAGTCTTCAAGCATTTTATATTTTTGAGTGAATAGTGCTACATAAGAGTTAGGTACTTTTTTTTTTATAAACGTTGAGAATTTTCGGTGGACAATATGTCGGACGACGGATCAGTGTACAGTGAGGACACAGTACGGGAAGCAGGCTCTGAGGTGCAGCAGCGGGGTTTGTTAGAAGGCATTAGAGTTATAACTAGTGAGGAGGATGCAAAGAAGTTTCTGGAGATGCCTATTACTGTTGACCGGGTGTCAGGGATTGATCGGTATGGTCTCCAGTGTTTGGCCACGGTCATGGGTCATGTGGGCACTAGCAGCATGACGAGAGGTGACCTTGTGGCCTGTGTGCTCGGCGGGGTGCGTGGGGCTTCGGGTGGAGCGGGAGCTGGGGCACCTTCAGCCCAGCCCCCATTCCACTCGACTCCTACCATGGCGCCCCCTCGGGCTCCGGAGCCGGGTACGTTCCCGCAGGCCGATAGTCAATGGCAGCGTGGTCTGCACTTAGGTGAGTCTCCAATTGTTGCATCTCCTCCTCCTCAAGGTTTAACTGCAGATATGCTCTTCCAGCTTGAGATGGCAAAAATGCAGGCTGAGCAACGAAAGCATGAATCTGAGCAGCAGATTGAGATGGCTAGGATCCAGACTGAGGAGAGAAAGGCTAGGTACTGTGCAGACATAGATCTTGAGAAGTCGCGGGTGGAGTCGACAGGGCAGCGTCTCGGTTCTGGGAATCGAGGTCTTGATCAGTCTTTATCGCACCTGCTCAAGTTGGTCCCTGTATTTGATGAGTCGGGTGTTACTGAATTTTGTATGCGTTTTGAGAAGAAGTGCCGGGAGCACCAATGGCCCGAGGTTAAGTGGGCAGCCCTTGTTTCCTCTAGGTTGGTTGGCAAAGGACTCAAGGCATATGATGCGTTGCCTTTGGAGTCGTGCATCGATTATGAGGTATTGAAGGAGGCTGTCCTTCGGGCATATGAGTTACAACCAGAGACGTACAGATTGAAGTTCCAGGGTGTAACGAAGGGTCGTGAGTGCACCTTTCTTGAGCATGCCCGGGATCTGTCCGATGCATTTAGAAACTGGCTGCGTTTTGAGAAGGCATCGACGTTTGAGGAGTTGAAACAGCTGATGCTTCTAGAAACAAATTTCAAGTGTACGGGCGGCGATCTGACGTTGAATATTAAAGAAAAGAATCCGAAAACTCTTCAGGAGGCAGCTGAGATGGCTGACCTTCGGTTATCTTTGATTCGTGGGTGCGGTCTTGCACAGAGAAGTGATGCAGGCAATAAGGAGCGTAACCCTCCCTCCCCGAAACACTGATACACATAATTACACTAAGAACAAGAGCAACGACACCAAAACTGACCATAAGCCTAGTACCGTCCCGTTTAAGAAGGGTCCGTGCCCTTCCCCACCTCATGGGAAGCCCAAGGGGGAGTTAGAGTGTTTTCATTGTCATGAGAAGGGGCATTTTGCAAAAGCCTGTCCAAGCAAGCTACCTAATGCAGTTGTGTCTTTGGCTCGCAACATTGGAGTGTCCCCGAAGTCGTCTGAGTTTGTCCGGGGTATAACGTCAAAGGCTGGGACACAGCCAGTGGAGAAGAATCCGGAAGGCTCGAACCCTGTCCGCAATGTCTTTTGCGACCATCGAGGGCGTGGCTGCGTGAAGGGGGCTGGTAAGAAGCATGGAGTTGAGCTGTTGCGAGACACGGGTGCCTCTCAGACTTTGATGAAGAACTTTACTGGTAGACCAATAAACGCAGCACGGGTGGTTGTGGTTCAAGGTATCAATGCTATCAGGTCATACCCGTTGGTCAGGATGGAACTGGAGGTAGAAGGTGTGACACGAGAGTTGGATGTGGGAATTGTGGAGAACTTGCCTGTTGGGGGCGTCGACCTCTTTCTCGGCAACGACTTTGGTGCCTACTTCTGAGGTTTCACCCTTGGTCGTTGCCGAGAAGCCGGCCGACGTGAGTAGGGAGGAACAGGAGTGGGTAGAGAAGTGTCAAGTACAACCTATGGCGTGCGATGTTACAAGACCTCTTGCATCCAAAGTGGCACAGCCTATTCCTCAGTCTTCTGATCAAAGGAGGAACGGTTGGAAGAAGACGGCTAATGTTGGTAAAAGTTTGGAGAGTTTAGTACCAGCAGCTCTTCTTGGCGACTCAGCATTGGCACCATTGTTGGAGTCTGGAGAAGCCCCAGGACCTGTCACAGCTAGTGAGGAGGTAGGGCAGGAAGAAACTCCGAGGCAGCAACGTTACACACAGAGAGAAAAAAGGGTTGCTCAGTTTGATATTGGGGGAGGACTTGGGTTGCTTCGGAAGCATCTAGACAGGTTGGTTCCCTCAGATATTTGTAAACTGCAGTTGGAGGATCCGGAAGTTCAGAAGTGTAGTAATGGTGCTGTCGAGATCAAACACGAGGACGGGGAAACATGTCATGTGAACCTGTTGGAGGAGTTAGTGAGGCAACCACCTGAGCAGCCTACTGTCCCTGAGTTGGTCTGCAGCGGCCAAGGTGGAGAAGGAGAGGGGGGCAGTAGGGCACGGGTGGAGAAGAGTTGGGATTGTCATGTCTCGGCGGAGCAGTGGGCGGGGGACACGAGTCTGGTGGCTGTAGAAGCGCTAGAGAGCACCTGCCTGAGCAGCAGTGTGCAGCGCTCCAGCACCAGCTCGGTTCATACCCCACTGGTCGTGCCGAGCACCCGAGCCTCACAACTCAGGCGGTGCAAGATGTTCCGCGGGCAGGTCACGTGAATGTTGGGAGCCCGTTAGCCTCGTTGTTTCGGTGGTTCAAGGTGGGCGACGAGGCTTGGACATGGTTGTCAGGTCAAGGTCGACCCATGGCTGCCAAGGGTGGTGGTCAGAAGGAGGACATTGAGCAGATTGGTGAGGTTGGCTGTGGAGTGGATGTGCCCGGTCGTCGTATAGCCTCCCAATGCTGGTCTAGTCGAAAGCAACAGCCCTACCATAGACCGACTGTATCTGGCCATGTCGATAAAAGCGGTGATGCTGCGCATGCAGATGTAGTTGTAAGGAATGCGGGGGTGCGCATGTACGGTATCGGTGGGGAAGCCTTAGCAATAATGAACTATGGGAGTGACTTCACAGGTGGTACTGATTGTCCCTCTCATGACCTGGCTGTTCTAGGGACGAAGGTGGAGAAGGAAGGAGACTACAGGTTAGAAGCTGCGGTCTCGGCTGGGTTGTGGGAGGGCACTAGGCATGTTGTTCTGCGAGATAAGTTGTTTACTAGGCTGTGGCAGTGCATCCGCATGTTTGTTGCTTCTCCAGGCCTGATGTACGGGGTAGAATCCGACATGGAGGCTGGAGACAGTGCTAGGCTCAGTTTAATTCCCTACCGTATAAATCCTGCTCCACAGCCTGTCGTGAAAACAGAGCTAGACGACATGTGGAAAAAGGGTCTGAGGGATAAGGGATATCGTGAGTGGTCGTTGCCAGTGAGTTTGCAACCGGAGTTGAGTGGAAAGATCCGTGTGTATGGTGATTGCAAGAGTGTGGAAGCATTATCCCTGACAGACACCTATCCATTGCCCAAGGGTCTGAGGGATAAGGGATATCGTGAGTGGTCGTTGCCTGTAACTTTACAGCCTGTGTTAAGTGGCAAGATCAGTGTGTGTGTTGATTGCAAGAGTGGGTGTGAATTATCCCTGACAGACGCCTATACCTTATCGAGAGTTGACGACACCCTAGACCGCATCGGGGCTGCATCGCCTATCACGAAGGTAGAACTAGTGAAAGGCATTTGGCTGGCCCTGTTGCCGGAAAGAGCAAAGAGAAGTGCCAGTCTTGTGATGAACTGGGCAGCTTATCAGTGTCAGGTGTTGTTGTGCTGCCGGAACACAAGTTGGATGTGTGGCATGCTAAGGGCACTGATAATGTTTTGGCTGATTGTTTGTCACAGGAGGGTTTGTTTGCAGGAGAACCCTCGCCGTTCATTCAGTGTGTGTTGAGAGTGGAGTAAAATAGGCTTGCCCCTGTAAGTGCAGTCGCCATAAACATATTAAAAATGAAAATTCTATAAAAACTCTTTCTTTAATAGTTAATTTTTTTAAAGTATGTTATAGCTAAAGTTCTGAGTCGAACCTGTGCTTCTCCCAGAAGGCTGGGCTAGTAGAAGCTCGCTCTAGGAGCATAGCAGTATGAATGAATTAAGCTATTGTGTTGGGAGGGGTTGTAATTTGTTTTTGTTGATGAGAACTGAGCTTTGCCTTCTTTGTTGTGAAGTGATTAGGGGTGGCGAGTCTTATCGGCGTTCTGCTTGTCAGATATGGAGCTCATGGTTGAGCGTCTAATATCTTGGGGGGGGGGGGGTGACGCCTGCAGCTTAGTAGAACGCCACGTGGGCTCAGCCGCTCGCTTGGCCACTCGCTAACACTCGCCAGGGCAATGTATTTGGCTACAGTCTATCTACAATGTTGTACTTTCTTTCTTGTGAATCGTCATGTCACAGGCAGTACAGAAGTGGTCTTTATTTTCGGCTGTGACAATGCATTCTATTCTATATCATCAGTTATAAGTTTAATGTATAAGACTGAATGATACCGCTAGAGAGTGTGAGTGAGTAAGTACAGTAGGCAGTGGGGTGGTAGTGTGTGCGTGCGTATACATGTGCTGCCCCCCCCCCCCGCTCGTAGGCTCGTGCGCGTGCCTTCTCACGCCTCTTGATTGGCTGGTGGTTCCTGGCGCCTTCTGCAGGCCTGCTGCCTGGTGACGTAGCGGCCTGTGATTGGCTGACCACCATGCCTTTGTGTGATCCTAGGGGTCCCGAGGAGTTACTCTCTTCAGAGCTTGCCTGACCAGCATACCTTTCACACCTCCCTTACCACCTGTCCCCGACTTCTACCTATAGAGCACTTTCTCTCTCTCTCTCAACTTCTTACCTCTCATTCTTCCACTCTATTTAACATCATAACTCCCCTTTGGTTTTGCACGATTTCATATATCGGCCATCGTATTATATGCTGAAGCTCTCAGATATTACATGTTAAGTTAGGCATTTTGGAGGGGTTACCATTTTGTCTGTAGAGGTTCGACACACTCACGGTGTCTCCCTACCTTTTTCTTGGTTGTCTGCTGGGCTATTTAATGCTAGACTGGGGTGAGGCTCTTGTTGTTGTGATTTCCGATGTGTAATAGGTTTTGCTGAACCTGTACAATCGCAACGGATACGTGGGAAGCCTAGGTGGTCTTTCTGACTGTGTACCTTGTGAGCTTAGCACTGTGTTGCGAGTGAGGGCTTTTGCCTCTGCCACCCAACACTGTGCTAACTCGTTTTGCTTTGACTTTGAGAGGGTCGCCAGGAGAGAACCAGATACTAGCGATCTGGATCTCTCAAGAGAGCACCCCGTCATTTAACGTAATTTGGCCGTACAGTCTTAAGGACCTCGCTAGGCTACGAGCCGCTTGCTCATCCATTGTTTCCTAGCCTACTACATCCCAGCTAGACTTTATTTGCCTAGCAGACACCCGATTAAGATTATAAGCTCTTATGTTATGTATGCAGCATTTTTATTCATGTTGATTTTAAGCCTTGGTTGTTGTTGAGTTGCACAACCCGAGCAGGCTTTTTGAGTTGCCTGAGGAAGTACTTCTTTTGTTGTTGGCGATAATACTATTGTGCATTTATTATTATTCCCGTGCCAGTTAACCCTGTATGTCCCTACACTTGTCATATCTTGTTCCTGCTTTATATAACAGTTCAAAATCCGATTCGATCATCTTAAGCAGCATCAGACTTTCTTCAGAAGATTCCTGCTCGATGCTTTAGGACTTTCGTTCACTTTCTTTAATATAGGAGTGACAGTTTATTATTGTTTAGAGTAACTTTAATTATACCTTCATCTTGTTTGCATTAAATCATTGCAGTGATTTAATTAAGCTCTCTATCGTTTTCCTTGTATACATTATTAACATAATTGTATGTTGTTTTGATCAGGCTGTATCAGAGATCATCAGCCTGTAGTAGTAGTGCATTTATACCAAGTTATAGGATACCCCGTTATCGCAGATTTAACTCTGGAGGGTATAGGTATTTTTGTGAGCCGGCATTATAAGTTCGAGGGTTGGATCTAGTGTTACCGTTGTGGCTGTGTGCCTTTCTAGTCCAATGATTAAGAGCCCTTGTTTTATACGAGTCCCGGTCGTAACACCTTGCGTGAGGCCTATCGCATATCTCAGGTTCATAAAGAAAGGATAGCGTGATGCCATTTTGCTCATGACTGTTGATTAAAGGGTGATTAACCTCTGGTCTAGTCAAAAGCTCGGGGCAACATTGGGAGGCTATCTCAATCAGAGACAAAAAAGAGGGAAGCAGGAGGCGACAACAAGAAGGAGAGAAGGAGAGAAGGCCGGATGTGCTAGGGCAGGTTGGAGCACGAGCATGGAGGGGATGACGAGAGAATGGGGAGTGAGAAAAGATGACTGGGCCAAGTAGGCGCGGTCTATAATATAAGAGGGACAACAAGGTGGGAGGGGGAATGGGAAATACACTTCTTGTTGCACTAACCTTCGCTATTTTAGCTTATATCGAAAAAGGGATATTTATTGTTACCCTTTCTACTAACTCTATGGATGCTTATGAGACTTTGTTACAACTTCACAGAAATATACACTTTAATGATGATGAATACTATTTTATGTAGGGGATGTAGCTACCCTTCTCAATAACTTTATGAACACACATGGGATGTTTTTATTAACTTCATGAACCCAAGTGGGACATCTTTACATGCAATACAGATAATAGACACATGCATGTATTAGCAAGAACCCTTGGGGGTCTTAGTCACACAATTACAAAAACACAAAAGGAGAGATTGGAATTATTTATATTAAATTAATGCGAGCCTTCTTTAACTAACTTGAACTCTCAGAGGAATATGGTACACATGTTTGACTGAACACAAAGAGAAGGTGAAAGAATATACTGGTTTAACTGGTGCAAACCTTTGTTAATTGATATGAACACTGCTTATGAAGTTGTAAAGCTCAAAAAGTTATTGAGTTGCACAATCAAGGGGGACGGGTTTGTGATTATGAACTGGGTTATTACATAATTATATTATGTCCTCAGAAGTTGATATGAACACTAGGGCGGGGGAAAGACACGCTTATGATATATATAACACTCAGCTGGGTCCACCACACTTCAGGCAGATTTCAGGATACCTTGGGCAGCACAGCATTGACCTAAGGCTGAACCACCTAGTAAGGACCGCAAGGTCTGTAGGGTCTGAGTATCTGTGTAACTCTGTGTAACTTTCTCTCACTTTCTCGAATTTCGCAATTCTTGCATTTCTTGAACTTGTCCCTAACTTTCTGTGTCAGTCCTTCCTTACCCATTCCATGCCCTTTAACAAGCAGCCTATAGGGAGGATATGTAGATTTATTATTGCATACTTCCGTTCATCATTCTTGGTAATGGTGTGTATCTTTTTTTAAATCAAGCTATGAAGTGTTGGAGGCTCGTGATGGTCAGTGGGGTGCCGTGCTAGACAACGGCTCCGTAACCGGTATGGCGGGGCTGGTGGCTGGACACCAAGCTCATTTGGCTGTTAACGAATTCACCATAACAGGTAGGTATGACTTAAGAGTGCATTTATAGTAGAATCCAGCTTCCTGTGGGACATGATTAGTGCAAAGGGGGGTTAGAATATATTGTAAAAAGCTCTGAGGATTTGTATTGAAACTGACAACTATGGAAAATTTCTTTGTGCAATGTTGGTGTAGAAGCTTAATGCTTATAAGATACGAATAAGGGACAGTATAAGAGGGAGACATAAGCAGACTTGAGCGTACAAAGATACATTTCGTATTGTGTTTCAACTCTACCTCCGGACATAGACTTGAACCCTGTAGATTCAACCGTTCAACACGGTAAATTCATGAGATATTATTACAGACTGTGAGTAAGACATCAAGTTGAGTGTTAATAATAATAATAATAATAATAATATTTATTCAGTTAGCAATTTACAGAGTTGGTACCACATAGTATGTTACAAATGTGACATGTACCAGCCTTGCATAATTCCAACTAAGGATAGCCCAATAAGGCCGTTAGGCGTATTTTCATTGGGGTCCTTGTGGGATTAGGTTAGCTGGGGAAAATGGGGAGGATAAAGAAATAGATACTTTAGAGAAAGTATTTCTAGGGGGTTATTTTAAGATACCTTACATCCTATAGTAAATATCAGTAATCCGTAATCAGTAATCATTTCAGTTTGGTTTGTCTATCTCTTATGTCGCATTTAGTAGTAGACATAAGCTTGGTGCTCCCTTCTCGCAGCTGTCCGGTTCAGGTGTTCCTTCAGGCTACGTCTGAAGGAATACAGTGTTCTCTTTTCACGGACTGACTGGGGTAGGTCGTTCCAGTCTTTGATGGCGGTGAAGAAGAATATTTGCTTACCCTGTCCTTGGATTCTCGGGACCTTAAAATTAAACATCCTGTTTCTTGTATTATGTCCACTCCTCTCATTTGCTTTAACAAAATCATTCTTTAGATACTCTGGAGCTCTGTCATAGAAAATTTTGAAGGCATTAGTGAGCCTGATTTGTTTGGCCCTGTCAGAGACATTGAGCATACCTAGTGACTGAAGTTGTTCCTGGCCAACATGTGATCTGGGTCCTAGGTTCAGCATGAACCTAACCATTTTATTTTGAGTGACCTGAAGTTTGTGCTGTGCTGATTTAGATGATGCAGAGTACCAGGATGACACAGAATAGTCAAAATTACATTGAACAAGCGCTAGGCAGAGGGTCTTTTTGGTCACCGCGGGCAAGCATCCCACCTGTCTATACAGGTATTTTATACGTGCTCTACACTTACTCAGGATAGATTCCAAAATTGTTTCACCTGACAAACTCGCGTCCAGTTTTAGTCCGAGATATTTAACTTGTGACACTGTTGTTATAGGAATATCATTACAGTTGACCGAGAAGCCCACAAAGTTTTTCAGTTTGCGTTTTGTTCCACATAAGATGGCTTCCGTCTTGCCCAGGTGAAGAGATAGTCTATTGTCCACTAGCCATTCACTACATGATTCTAGTTCTTTGGAAAGTGAAGCGGCAATACTTATTGGGTCTTTTCCTGAAACCAGAAGCACGCTGTCGTCTGCATACAGTAATAATTTACATGAGACGCTCAGTTCCATGTCGTTCACATAACAGAGAAAGAGTAAGGGACCAAGGATGCTTCCCTGCGGGACCCCACAGTTAATTGGCATAGGATCAGATATATTATCATCAATTTTGACTCTTTGGGTTCTACCACTAAGATAAGATTTAAACCAGTTCACAGACCCTATGCCCATTGCTTGTAGTTTATTACATAGGATATCATGGTCTACTGTGTCAAACGCTTTTTGTAGATCAAGAAGAACCATACCGGTGTAGTTACCTTTAGACATTTCTTTACGAATGTGATCCGTTAAGTGGATGAGACAGGAGTCTGTCGAGTACATGCATCTGAAACCTGATTGAAACTTATAGAATAGATCATTTTGTTTGAGGTAGTGTTCAATTTGGGTGTATACCGCTCTTTCAAGAATTTTAGATACAATACATAATATGCTAACTGGTCTGTAGTTAACAACTTCTAGTTTATTTCCTTTCTTGAATAGAGGGGTTACAATAGCTTCCTTCAGTTCAGCAGGTACAGTGTTGGTGTTAATTGACAAGTTGATGATGGGGGTTAGGGGGCCTGCTATACCAATGGCTCCATCTCGTAGAAATTTGGCAGGAATTTTGTCTGGTCCTGTGCTTTTATGTACATTTAGGTTAGACAGATCGTCAAAAGTGTATTTTGGTGTAACATTTTGCAATCCAAATGTGTTCGGGTGTATGTCTTTATCTCTGTAGAAATTTCGAAAGGTGGCCGTTGTTGTCGTGTATTTATTGAGAGGTTGAGGTAGGTTCTGTGCAAGTGTGTTTGCTATGGAGGTGAAGGAGTTGAAGTAGGTTGAAATTTGTCGTTTATCGTGGCAAACCTGATCATTAATGGTGAGAGCAATATTAGTGTTAGACGAATCCCTTGTCTTGTTGCTGTAGCCTGTTGTTTTTAGGTGCCTCCATAGTTTCTTTGGGTTATTCTGATTTTCCTCTGCCTTATTGTGAAAATAATTAGTTTTCGCTGATTTTATTTTCCTACTTAGTTTATTCCTGGCCCTGTTGAACTCATGTTTCAGACCTTGATCCTGTCTATGTTTCGCTAGCCTTTTTAACAGATTGTCTCTGTGTTCCAGATGGTGTAGTATGTCATTGTTGATCCATGGGTCTGACCTTGCTTTAATTCGTATGTCTTTCAGAGGAGCTATTTCGTCTAGAATGTTTGTGATGATGGTTCTGAAGCCAACCCATGCGTCATTAACGTTTGTACTTCCAAACACTGGAGACCAGTCTGTATTCCATAAAATGTCCAGAAATGTTTCTTTATTGTAGTTTCTGAGTGACCTTGTTTTGATAACCTTGTGATTCTCTAGGGTAATTTTTGTGGTTTTTCGTGTGCAATATGTGACGAAGTGATCACTTATCCCAGTCTGTATAACCCCTGATTGTGATATTTTGTCCTCTCTGTTACAGTTTATGTGGTCTATTATTGTGGCAGTGTTCTCAGAGATACGTGTGGGGGTTGTGATGAGTTGTTTGTGATTGTGCATTGTCAGTATATGCCTATATTCTCGTACAAGCCTATCATTTCATTGTTTGTAACACAGGTTAAAATCCCCTAGTATAATGGATTCATTCCGAGGGTCTAGCGATGACAAAGTTCGTTCAAATTTGGTCAAGAATTGTGTGTCGTTTGGTGGCCTATAGCATACCCCAATTGTGATGGGTCTTGTCCTCGGCAGGTGTAGATCGATCCACAGAGCTTCGTGATTTTCTACATGGAGGTCGGTCCTAGTTGTGTGTGTGAGGTTGTTTTTTACATACAGACATACTCCTCCCCCATGCCTATTGCGATCATTCCTAACCATATTGAAACCTTGAATGTTTATTTCACCATCGTTTATACTTGAATCCAGCCAGGTTTCTGTGATTGCAATTATTGAAGCTTTGGCCTTATTAGCTAACAAGTTAATTTCTGACAATTTATGGTACATTGATCTGGCGTTAATGTGGATAAGATGGAGCCCTTTGTTGGTGAACACTCTGTATTCATCTTTGATTTTGAATGTGTCCTGGCTGGATTCTGAGTTGTTAATACTAATTGGTTCATTTACATTAATATTCGGTAATGAATGCAATAGGAATTCCCGTTCTTCACTGTTGGTCTTCTTAGAGATACACTTCATGTGAGCTACAGTTTTACACTTAACACAGTTTAGGATCCTTTGTTTTCTTGTTATGAGTGATTCACATATTTCACAAATGATTTTAGGACCTTTAATAGCTACTTCCCTACATTTATCGCATTCCACTTCTTTTCTGCTAGTAACGTAAGTACATCGATCGTGTACTGTTTCATTACATCTACTACATTGTGACGTTGTACTCCTTTTGTTGAATCCAATATCGCACACTATACATATTTTCCTGTTACTGTTCATCGTACGTCTGGCGGTGTGGTGATCAGCTGTGCGCCGTGAGCGGCTGATGGTGTGTGAGCGCGTGAGATGGGGACAGGTTGTGGCTCCCCCTTGCCCCCCTCCCACCCCTACCTGTATTTGTTGTTTGATGTCCTTGTTCTTGGCCGTTGTTGCTGCTTTATTGTTGATGTTGTTGCGACTGATCCCTTCTTTTTTAGCTCTTCTGGTTGCATGTTGAGCTACCTGGGTCGCCGATAGTGTTGTGTTGTGTTGTAGTAGGTTTGGTTGATTTGTTGTGCAGCGGCGTCGTGTTGTGGGGGGTGGGTGGTTTCTCTTGTTGTCTTTCTTGTTCGTTGCTGTTACTTCATTGTCGATGTGTTTGCTAGAGCTTCCTGCTTGTTTGGGTGTTCTGGTTGCATGTTGTGTTACTTCGGTCACCGATATCTGTGGTAGTGATGATACAGTTGAGGGTAATGTTGAGTAGGTAGAGTGTTGGCACTGTGCTGGCGGTTGCCCTGCGGTCTTGGTTGTGAGTTGGAGCGTGACGGGAGACTTGGGTGCCTGCTGGCCCAGTTTGTTATAACGAATTTTACTGCTAGGGACTGTTGAAATATCGGTGTCTGCCTTACTTGTTTGGTGGTGAGGTTTCTTCAACGTTGAACTAGGGCCGGGATTGGTCTCTACATCTCCGCAGCTAATTAGAGTGTAGCACAATAGGTGTTGTAGCGAGGTTGTGCCAGAGTACTTGCCAAGCCGCGGCGTCTTCCCGATATATGAAATAGACCAGGCAGGAATGGTGACAGAAATTTCACTCGTGTGTGATTTCTGTGTGACGAGGTCCCTCAATACTTGTTTAGTGTTGACCTGGTACACTACTGGTCCCCTCTGCACCTGTATATCAGCACAGCCCCTCTGGATGTTGAGAAGGATGATACATAGAGAGAGGGCTACATCCGCACCCTTCATCCCTCCCGCCATCTTGATCATCCCTCCCGCCATGTTGCAACCTCCTTGTTCGTGGTCTTACCTTAGTGAGGGTCTATATTGCTTTTTGCCAAAAATACCACCCAGCATTAGGTAAGATGAACCAGACAACTATGGATGAACAACTTATGGTTTTGTTTACACTGTGCAGGCATGCGAGAGACGGTGGTGGACTTTACGCTGCCGTACTACCTGGAGCCAACTGTACTGGTGTCAAAAGCTCCCGCAGAAAAGAACAGGGCCTTCGCTCTACTGTCTCCATTCACACTGCAGGTCAGTTACATTTACTTTTATAAAAAGGATGTGCAATGGGTTCATAGTCAAACACTGCTATTGGGTATTGGTTTATCTTTTAAACAGGCAAGAGCGATAAGCCTCATGGAAGCAAGACCATAAAAAACAAACTTCCAAAACGCCTCTCGGGCACTCAAAACAAAGGAATATGTGATTAGGTGAGATAATTCATCTCTAGTACTTCCTACCACTCCTCCATGTGTCCCCCACTTCCTTCCCCTCCTTTCTCACCTTTTTCCCCCCTTTTCAACTATGGGCTATTTTTCCTCTTATTTCCATCATTTATCGGTTATTTTACGCGCCAATTATCGTCAGGCGGGCTCGGAGACAGGGGTGAGTCATATTCCGACATTCGACCAGTCTGAGATCTCCCCGGGCCGCTCAGTACCTTGCGAGACGTTGCAGAGGGAAGATGTATGTCTCTCGCCCGGCTGCCCCAGAATACTACCGCCCGGCGAAAATATACCTTTTCCACCACCCAATTGCTGTTCCCACTTCTTTTACCACTATTCAATGTTCATATGTTCATCATAAAAGTAAAATAAACGCACATGGAGAAAAAATAATGCTTTATATGGTAAATATAACTAATTCTGTCAGAATAGAACAGATTAATTGAGCATACGCGTCACTTTTGACTATCTCAATTATGTGCTCCTCGGGTTAACATACAATATTCCATGAAAGCCAATGATGTTGGTATAGTATTCATGTGTCTATAGTCGTACCACAGGTCATGGTAAATGGCTCCCATGAAACTTCTTAGGCTGAGGCAAGGGGAAAGAAAATGTTTGGGCATTCACTCTCGGGTCAGCGACGAAGACAGTGACAGCATACATGTATGTGTGTGTCTGTCGTTAGGTTGACAGTGTTTTAGCAATGAGCCACTCTGTATTTTAAGGGGAGATGGGCTGACTTTCTGGTCCTCCTTCTCCCTCGTATTTAGCTCTATTGGTTTTAAGATTTTAAGAGGTTCGGCCCATTAGTTTGGCGATTTTAAGACTTTACACCCCATTTCTTTGTCAATATTTAGACCTTTCGTGCCATTTAGGTGTCAATTTTTTCCTGGCGAGTGATAGCGAGCCTGTAATTTTAAGAGTAACCGGTCTTCGGCCGGGACATTTTTCTACCAAATTTACCTTGAAGGAGGGTCTAGGGAATGTTTTTTAAAACTTGCTGAAGCGAGGAAACCAAAAAATAAATTAATGTATATATAAATAGACCCAAAAACAAACCACTGTGCCCTTAGTCTGTATTATAACTATAGTCACTATAGTCGCATTCCCAGGGCACCTATTCTGGTGGCGGTTCTTGCTCAAGTAACAGGCACAGGAAAGGAGCTATGTGCTGAGGCTAATGTGGGGCCATGTACAATGGAAGTTTCAAGAACAGGTACAGGTACTGGTGTAGCTGCAGCTTTTTTAAATTTTACTCGCTTTTGATGAAAACCTTGAGGTTTAACCGGTGCAATGGGCCGAGTTGGACCACAGAGGTTATTGGCAGCCAACTTAACTTTATTGACCGCTTGTACGACTTGCTGGTGCATAGAGCTGTAGTTGGTTACCTACACACTATTTACAGCTTTTGGTTGTCTACGTAGCGGAACATGCTGATCCGCAGCTCTGGATTGTCTACATAGCAGGACATGCTGATCCACACCTCACCAGGGGCCATACATGCCCTGAGCTATAGTTATAGTGCATACTTATAGTGGTTAGCTGGCTGGCATCCACTAATAGACCTACCCCTCGCATCCGATAGCCTGGAGCTACTAGAGCTGAGAGCCCTCATATAAAGCTACAAGTTGGACGACCCCGACTCATACATTGAGGAGCTCACCACCCACTAGGAGACAAAACTACCGAAGCTGCTGGAATCAGAAGCCGAGCCAGCGACTGAGGCCTTCATCCCCTACTATTGAGCCGCCCCCCACTAATGTTGCCTTGATAAGTCCCGCTACCTGAGAACTCCTGCTGTTGACACCTATGTGTGGTCCTGCTGCTCATGCCCTTGTGTGTGGCCCAGCTGACAACGAAGCAGAGTGATGAGCTGTCGAGATGCACTAGTCCTGGCGGATCAACTCACTACCTTCTGACTAATTGTATTAGACAGCCACTGTTAAAAGTGTTATTAGGAAATGTACATTGAAAAACTATCTGCTGTTCACAAGAACTCAGATGAGTTATTGCTCACAAACTGTAACTTCTTTCACTATAAAATCCAGCTAATTCAGAAGCTATTAATTAGATAGATAAATCTCTTACTGTTCACAAGAACCATAAGTGCTTGCTGCTCACGAGAACTCAGAAATATAATAACTGTGATAGATAAGAGCTCGCTGTTCACAAGAACTCGAGTAGTGAAAGGCAGACTTGATTGTTTAATTAGATTAGTTGTTCATGTTGCGCTTAGAATTGCTAAAACCCAAAGCTTGTGTCTGCTGTTCACAAGGACCCAGACAAGTCAGGTTCCGCGATATTAACAATTTGATTTTTTAGAACCTGAACCTATATTACCTTAATATTTCATAATTACGAGAGTACTCCCGGTAGAGCAAATTATTGTACTTAACCCTTAAAAAGCGGCCCACCACTTAAGTTGAGTTAAATAAAGCTGGACTATGTGGCGGCGCTCGACATAACTCGAGTGGCAATTTCAGCACGTAATGTGGCTGAGAGAGAGAGACAAGTGGTGGCAGGAGACTAGCGAGCGTATGACTGCTCCAGACCACCGCGGCGAACCTACTGACACAAATCTCAGCTCCCTCCTCCCTCTCTCACTCGCTACATACTCATTTATGTACCGAAAGTACCGAATTACCTGCTTTTTGCACTCGCGTTGCACGGTTATTGCAAGAAAACTATCCATCATACAAGGATCGTTATGGTGTCATTCGAAAGCTCTGTTTATGCCCTTTCAGGGATAGATACTTGTTTTACGTTCTGGGTCTTATTTAGGCATGAAAATGATCACGTAAACAGCCCTATTTTGGCTAAAAACACCCCGCTGGGCGGTACACATAAATAAACCGCATAGGCCGCTCGTAAGGTGTTAATAAGGAATAATGCTATTCTCTGCAATCGTCAGAGATCCAGGATTATGATATATCCTAAAGACACAATATTGTATATTGTCACCATGTATTATTGTTTATATTTCGTATACCTATGGTCTTATGTTAATATGCTAATTGTATATATATGTTTCTTCTTTGTTTGAGTTATCCAGCTGAGCATGCAATAACCCAGGCCTTAAAATGATTGCATTACAGTTTTATTTCCTAAAATGCCCAAATTCAATCATCATTAATTCCAATGCAATTCTATTATTGACGCTTGTTGTGTTATCTTGCAGATATGGATGTCCATGTTAGCCATGACAATAGTCATGTAAAATTAATAGTGTAGGTGGTTCCCGGATAACTCGAGCAGCATTCCAACCAGTAGATCTAAAATCAGTGCCAACTTTAACACTCAACGAGCGGCCTAGGCGGTAATTTCTATGTACCGCCCAGCGGGGGTTTTTACCATAAATGGGGTTGTTTCCGTGCTCTTTTTCATGCATAAACGAGACCCAGAGCGTAATACAAGTATGTATCCCTGAAAGGGCGTAAATTGAGCTTTCCAAAGACACCCGAACCATCCTTCTACGATCACTGGTTGTCTTGCAACGATCGTGCAACCGAAGGGCAAAATTGCTAAAATATGGCAATTTTCTTACATTATTAAGTGTGAAACGAGTGAGAGAGGGTGGAGTACATCTCAGTAGCTCCACGGCCACCGTGGCGAGCGGTCAGGAGGTAATCTACACTCCTCCCACGCTCAGCTCTCTCTCAGAGCACATTACGTGCTCAAAATTGCACTCGACAATAGCCGGGCCCCGCCACATAGGCCACATTTATTTCACTCGACAATAGCCGGGCGCCGCCAGTTAATGGTTAAGATCTAACTGATCCATTGCCAACATATTGTCCTAATTTAACCTCACATCACATGACCTAATCTACTGGTTGACTTAGCAGTGGTTCGTATCTACTGGTTGAAATGGTTTACTGTTGGAGTTGTCTGGTCACCGTGAACATAGCCTGATTTGTATTGTTTATTTCTGACAGCTGTAGAGGATCAGTTTTGGCAATGAGAGAGTGATGTTTGAATACTTATTTTTAGAAGTAAATTTTTCAGTGGGGGTTTTCACAACTGTGTATGTATATATTGGCTATGATAGTAATGGATTTTGAATACATAAATTTAGAAAAACCGATAACCCGATTTTAGTTTCATCTATCTATTTATCTATTGCCTGACGCCATGATCCCCGAAGGGGTGGCCAAGAACGAACCACCCCCAAGCACCTCTGTCCCCATTCAGTCGACGCCCCTCCTCCCAACCAGCACCGCCTTCATTCATATACTTTAGTTTCATACATTATCTTATTATATTTCACTTTTGTTTTCCCTCAGCTGTGGCTCTCCATATTGGCCACGATGGTTGTGATGGGACCCGTACTGACGGGGCTTGAACACCTCCGTATGCGACTCCTGGACCTTCCCCCAGCGGCCCACCATCCCTCCACATCCTCCTTCCTTCAGTACTATACCTTCAATGTGTTCCGCTCACTGGTCAATCAGGACATGAGGAAGGTGCCGGGGAACTGGCCACTACGCATAGTCATCTACTCTTGGCTGTTTTTCTGTCTGCTGGTCTACAGTAAGTTCTATCAGTAGAAAGCTAAGCAAATAATTAGCATTCCCCTGAGCCACTATTCAAGCTATACTTTTACATTTTTTGATAGAAAAGTTGGGTCTGCTGGAGGCGTTGTGCTGATCGTATTCTCCGTGCATCGCCTCCATCGTAGGGTGGCACTGCCTTGCAGGGCCTGGGCCTGGTTCTGGGCTGGGGAGTCCTTCTGCCACTCACAGAGTATCATAGGGAGCTCTTCTTGCCACTCTTGTTCGAAGTAGTCGTCATTAGGGTTTAGCCAATCCTTGAGTTTGTGTAGTTCCACGCAGTCAGTGGCTTTCTTCTGCAGGATAGAGTTGGGCAACAGACTAGGGGAATCTGTACACTCTTTCTTGTAAGGGCTTGTCAGGCCTCTGTGGTCTGTCTGTCTTTCTCAAAGGTTGCCACAGGTCCTTAATGCCTTTCTCTGCTACATTTCTCTGCTGAAGGTGCAGGGAGGAGAGTAAGTTCTATGCTCATGGAGAATGTCCATACTTGTCTGTCTAGGAATGTGTTTCCAAGCTTTATATGGTCCCAGTCTGGATCGAGTGGCCAGTATGGTCCTCTTCACTGGACCAAACACAGACTGGGGTAGATTAGTGTTCTCTTCTCATGATCCTGTGGGTGGCCGAAGATCGGAGGTGGCTTAGGCTGTGGTTATGGAGTAGGGGGCAAGACCAAGCCACTTCTTTCTTATTCCCCCTCTCTCACTCCAGTCCGGTGCTGGGGTGTTGATTGGCCTGGGGAGGGATGGTGGCATTAGGAGGATCCACCCGAAGCAACAAGAGATACTGGTCTTGGGGCGGAGGCCGTCTGTTGTATCCACTGGTCGATCTACCTTGTGTACTTCGCCTGATGCAATTGCAACCCTGGGGGAAGGTGGGCCTCACTCCTGATTCTGGGGATCTTCAGAAGTGATGCTGCTGGGAACATCAAAGTGTTAGGGTGTCCACTTTACTGGCTTCACAGTTAAATTTGGAACTGTCATACAATACCTACTATGTTATGTTCACATTTTACAAATTTCAATAATCAAAATGTAGAAAAGTGAACTGATAATCATTGCAAAATTTAGACACAACTGTTATTGTTAGAGTTGTAGATGCTTGTAATATATTTTCACTTGATATTATGCTGGGTTGGGCTTAAATGGTTGGTTGGGCTAGTGACTTCCCCATGGACATGAACAAGCTAGATAATTGAACGCATGGCCTTTGATTATGAAAGCATATGGAGGCGATTTATTCATATCCACCCTTTTGAGGATCAAGGAGCCTGGCAATAAATAGATAGAAGAACAATAGTTAATTGAATGAGTAGGCACATTACCATATAAATGATCTGCCTAAATACCATTTCGACTTAATTAAGTTGTCAAAAGGGACTTTCACATTCGCACACAATATGTCCGAAATTTGCTAGAAACGAGACGCAGGATTTCATTAAGGCCATCCAAGATCAAAAGGTACAAGTGAACAGTGATTTAAAGGCGAGGATATTGGATATTCTGGATGGGCCTTTATGCTTTTCTTCTGTGTGTAGATCATATGTTTTTATTATATTTCAGCAGACCCCAATTGACATTGAAAATATCTTGTTTCCTTCCATTGGGATAAAGATCTATATCAAAATCAAATGACAGAAAAATGGCTTCTTTTTTTTCTATTCCTTCTTGCAGCAGGAGTATATAAACGTGAAGATTCGGTAATATTTAATTTTGTTTCAAAGGGCCTAACGTGAAAATAAATGACTGGGAGAGAAAGTCAGTTATATGGAAAACTAAACTATCTATCTATTTATTACGACTTGATCCCCGAGGGGTGGGCACGAATGAATCGCCTCTGTCAGCCGAAGCCCCTCCTCCCACCCAGCACCACTTTCACTCATATACTCCTCAACTTCCTCCTTCCTCCTCACTCTCAGTCTTCCTCTTCCTCTCTGCCCTTACACCTCACTCTTGTACACTCTCTTAATCATTGTCTCGCTCCCCATACATTTCACATGAACAAACCACCTCAAGGTGTTTCTTTTTACACTCTCCACCACATCCACTTCCACACCACAATGCTCTCGTACTTCCTCATTCGTCTGTCTATGTCTCCATGTAACTCCACACGCACTTCAAAAATATTATTTCCACCCCTCTCACTCCTGATATGTCTCTCCAACAATGACCATGCTTCACTCCCGTAAGTCAGTGTCAGGATTACCACACTTTCATACAATGACTTTGTGACTTCCATGCTCACCATCCTATTCCTTATCAATGTTCTAAGCGCTCCTACACGCCCATCTTTACTCATTACACCGCCCAAATAATTATATGTGCTGACATTCTCCACTAAACCAACAACAAAGACACAACAGTTTCAGATCATCTTGAGCCCGCTTCAGATAATGAGGGGGATACAAACAGTGTTGTGATTTGCACCATATAATATAGGTGGTTAACGTAATATATAGCCAAGTAGAGATTCCCAATACCGTCATGTCACTTGGAACAGGAAGGCATGAAAGTGGACTCAAACAGGGTAAACAAATGTAAGGTCATGTAATTGACCATTTGCGAGTTTCAGGTTATAAGGAAGTTGGAGGTGTAGACATCAATATTAAGCAGAATTACCAGCCAAAATAGTCTTGGTACATTTATAAATACATATACACTAATCAGATTTAACTTTTTATCGATCACAAACCTACATTATTATTGCCTTTCAGTTATATAACGATGTTTACGGCTCCAACTTCCTTATAGCCTGAAAATCGCAAGTGATCAATTGTGTGTGTGTGTGTTGTCATATACTAGCATACACACCCACGTGAAAATTTAAGGGGGAAATAGTCGCTTTTAATGGACCCCCTTTTCCTTCATGTTTAGTATATTAGTGTTGAGGTTTTAAGACGTTAATTTGGCGATTTTGAGACTTTCTGCATCATTTTGTTGTCAACATTAAGACCTTTCATGCCATTTAGATGTCGATTTTTTCCTGGCGAGCGATAATGAGCCTGTAATTTTTTAAGCAATTGGCCTTTGGCCCGGACATTTTTCTACCAAAAAATTTACAATTTTATCTTGAAACCCCCTTTCAAGATAAAATTGTAAATTTTTTGGTAGAAAAATATCCGGGCCAAAGGGGGAGATATTTTAAGCTTGATGAAGGTCTAGCGAGGAAACTCAAAAATATATAAATTAATATATTTATAGACCAAAAACCAAGTACTACCCCCTTAACCCTTAATTAGCGGCGAGCAACATAAGTCGAGTTAAATAAAGCTGGACTATGTGGCGGCGCTCGACATAGGTCGAGTGGCAATTTCAGCACGTAATGTGGCTGAGAGAGAGAGACAAGTGGTGGCAGGAGACTAGCGAGCGTATGACTGCTCCAGACCACCGCGGCGAACCTACTGACACAAATCTCAGCTCCCTCCTCCCTCTCTCACTCGCTACATACTCAATTATGTACCGAAAGTACCGAATTACCTGCTTTTTGCACTCGCGTTGCACGGTTATTGCAAGAAAACTATCCATCATACAAGGATCGTTATGGTGTCATTCGAAAGCTCTGTTTATGCCCTTTCAGGGATAGGTACTTGTTTTACGTTCTGGGTCTTATTTAGGCATGAAAATGATCACGTAAACAGCCCTATTTTGGCTAAAAACACCCCGCTGTGCGGTACATATAAATAAACCGCATAGGCCGCTCGTAAGGTGTTAAACCTGTTGTATGTTGTATTACGTGTGTTTCAGCCATGTACTCCCCGACCCTGGACTGCTGAATTAAGAAGACCTAGCCCAACCCTCGCACATAGAGAAGCGACAAATCTCAACGGTACAAACCGCACACGACGGTACACGGGAAAACATCTTCAAGGTAAATGTCCATCCCCAGTCATTCTCAAACATACTTTCCATATACATAATTCCAAAAACATCCCCAGTCATTCTCAAACATTCTTTCCATATACTTAATTCCAAAAACATCCCGAGTCATTCTCATACATACTTTCTAAAATAACGGAAAAACAGCTTGCCCAACATTCACCACTACCAAGCATTTTTCCTCCTTTGCCCACCACACCTCCAAGCCACAAGGACACAACAACCAGTCCATCAAGAAGTACAAGAGTCACTACCATCGAAATAACACATTCTCCAACACCAGAGAAGAACTTATTGATCAACATGAACAATCCTGAAGTATCCAAGAATAAGAAAAGTAGAAAAGAAAGACGACACAAGAGAAGGCACCATACACAACAGAAGTAGAGAAGGCACCATACACAACAGAAGTCCAAGCGCCAGTCTACCCCTCAACCACACCACCACCATGATGAAGAAGCTGAGAAGGACTACTACAAGCCCCACCGGAAGTCTTCCTCACACCGATGTCCTTATTGACTTGAAAGACCTCACCCAAGACATCTCAGCCAAAGGTATGACCACTGCAGGATTTTTTAAGATCATTACTCAGTTGGAAAATGTTTCTTACTTATCACTGGAGGTAAGACAGTTGGAATATTGGGCCACCCCTTGATCCTATTTGGGGATACATGATTAGGTGCACAGGTACTTAACCCATAAACGGCAGCAACGCTCATAAGAAGTTTTACTGGGCGAGGGCGGCAAAGCTCTTAAGAGGGAGGCCTAAAAAAAACATTTAAACGGCCCCAGTACCACTAAACAATTTTTTTTTTTTTTTCCCCTATACCTCATATCACTCCTCTACATCCCCTCCTTCCTCCCTTTCCCCTCCCCCTTCAATTATCACCTATTTTTCCTGTTATTCCCTAATTCGTTGGTATATTTTTGTGCTAACATTAGCAAAATGTGTGGAGGATGTGCTTACGTGCCTAGCGAGTGGGTTACATAAGCGAGTGTGTGTATGAGTAGGCTCAGTGTGGCTTGAGGCCTCGTGGAGGGAGGGGTTGCCTCAATTTGTTCCATAATTCATGAATGGGCTGCTCCATGTATATTCGCGATTTTGACCAGAAAAATTATATTTTCACTTGTTTTATTGTTGTTACAGGTTACTATCTTCATAGTGAAAGTAAAATAGGCTCATATGAATAAGTAATAACGATATTTATTGTACAATGACGATTATAGGCCTGAATGGAGCCTATATGCTCGCCCATGGGCATCGAGTTCAATACCCCCCCCTCGCCGTTCCCGGGTTAATTATCTACCACAAATTGATGTTTGTTGTTGTGAGTATCAAGAAGAAAGCCTTATTAGACACTTCACTGGTCGTAACTAATATCCTTTCCTACCCATAACCGCGGTGCTGTTGTGGATAAAGAATGCTGCAATGGTAAGTGCTTTATTCGAAATAGACCATCCGGGGCTCTGTGAGACACCGTTTACCAATAACGGCACTCATCAGGGAGTCCTTTCGAGATAGCAATATCTCGAAGAAGGCCAAAATATATTCATCACTTTCATTTCTGAAAGACTATTATAACGATCAGAACAGTTAAGATACATTGCGTTAAAAACAACTGTCTTACGTTAGTTCGATAGCGTGTTGCTGATGCACTGGCATATTTATTAGTGGCCCCTCCATCATTGACGAACATGCCTATTACATAAGGCATCCTCTTCAAACACTAATCCGCCGTAGTTTGAATCTACCGCGCAGAGCATTTAAAAACTGAGGAGCCTTCATCATGAGCGCACGCGACCTCACTCATGGCTTCAGTCATTATGAATTGGGTTCTCACTACGAAAAAACTTCGTAAAAAATAAAAACAAAAAGAAAATAAGAATAACTATCCAATAAGCTTTCCATCATATCGTGGATGTACTTGTGTGGATTTCTGACCAGACGCTGATTCAGGCGTCATTCCTCCTTCTTTGCTCTGCGCTCAGCCTGCCCGGACGTTCCTTTCAGGCTCCGCTGGTTCCGCATTCGTGGCGTCCCTAGTGAGTTTTTTCTCATTTGTTTACTCTGGGATGTATCGAGTAAGGTTAGGATAGGCGTAGCAGGAGTGTCCTGGGCTGGTTGCCCGCAGTGCAATGTATTTTGGGTCGTATGTATGGGGCATCTATTTCGGATGTACCCTCGTGGTCCTGTTGTGGACACGTGAACTTTTCACAGTTTGGTTTAGTTGGTGATGCAGGCGGCTTTCATTACGCGTTAATTATTGCTGCCTTTTATCCTTCTGATGAGGTAAGCTGTGTGTTTGCTGACGTTCCCAGCGTATTTTTCTTCACTTAGTGAAGTTTTTTCTGGGTCCGTGTCAGGCTTCCCGGGGTTGGGAAGTTATCGCTTCGGTGGTGTGTTGGCGGTGGTTCCTGTTGTGATATTCCAGTGTGTGTTTATATTTCAACTATTTTCATGCCGTCTACCTAGGCCTAGCCAGCCGCTCGTAGCTTTGCCACATGTCTAGTGTTATTATTTATTTTATAAATATGCCCTACTGTGTCATGTGTATCCGGGTTTTAGTTGTGTATTGGCTAATTCCTCGGACTATATTTGTTTCCTGGTTTAGTTGTGTATTGGCTAATTCCACGGATTATGTTGTGACCTTGGTTAGTCGTGCGTGTCTCTCCTCGTGTCGTATTGTTCAGATGGTGTCTGTTCAGGGTGGGGTTTGCCTTCCGGCGGGTTTTTCTCGGTTTCACCGTGAAAAAACCTGACCGATGAGCAGTGTTAGGCCACACGTGGTTGTTAACACTGGCTGGTTCCCCGGCGAGGGGAGGTGTCTGTGGCTCTCCAGGACTGCGTATCTGTGGGTGCCTGGTTTCAGGCCTCCTTTATAATTCCCGGCGGGATGGCTGTACCCATCCTTACATATATATTTAGTTATATATAAAGAAACGACGTTCGTGAGAACACTCGTTTTTTATAGGTTTTTCTACCTGGTTTACGACAAACCACGGGGTAAACCTAGCTGTTGTTTAGGCGTTCCTCCCCGGCGATCTTTTACAAAGTAGTGGGGTCAGGAACTTGTGGGGTTAACTTTTAGACTTCTCACCCGGCGGGTGCACCTTAGCAGGGTGGGATAAAACGACTTAGGTCTCTTATAGTTAACCAATCCATGTGAGTGATACTCTGTGTATCGCCGCCTTTACTCTTACGGCATTTGAAGGATCAGTGAGGTTTAACCAAATCGATTTCCACACCCGGCGGGTGTCCCTAAGTATAGGAACTAAGGAATTTATAAACAAATTCAATTTCGATTAACCTGAATTGGGTGATACTTTCAGTATCGCCGCCTTCTATTTTTACGACGATCGTTTGGGACAATTCGTTAAAAAATCAGATCTCGTATATTCCTGCCCTGGGCTATTCTACTAAAATATTTCAAGGGCCGGCGTCTTTATGAGGGGGGCTTTGTTACAAAATTGAATCTTGAGACAGTCACCACCTCCTACAGACTATTAGTGCCATACTGGACCATTATATCAGAGGGTATTCTTCATGTTCTTAGCTAAGAAGACTTGTTTAGCCTCTTTATACCCAGCCGCGTGGCGAGATGTGTTAGCTGTGTCTTTGCATCCCGTTACCCGGCGGGTTATTAACACTTGTATGCGAACACTTGGGTTAACCTTATGAGCATTAATTCCTGGAAATTTTCTTTATTTTTCCAGAGCTGAGCTCCGGCGGACCAATACAGACCCGGCGGTAGTTCCTCTCACCAGTCTCTGTCATGGCTAATGTCACCCCAGTTTTTGCCCTGTGCATTACCCCTACTTGCGCGGGTATCCCAATTTTTGCACATACCCTTTGCATAAGGTGTGTTAGATGTCTAGACCGTTCAAGGGGTCTCTGGGTTACACGTAATTGTTCTTTTTGCTCCCAATTAACCAATAAAGTCCTGTGTGACAATGACAAGACCGCGGCGGTAGCGTTGAGAGAGGTCAGACAACAAATGTCGGCCTACACTACCATTGTCGCACATAAGTCACTTCAATGTGACAACGTCCCACTTTGGGATAAGTTGCTGTCAGAGCACCCTCCCCCTAAACGTACCTCTAGAGTAAGGGGTTTTAAGCCGACAGAGACTAGCCAGGATTCTGTATCGTCTGTGGAGACGTTTAAACGCCCGAGAGAGCCTACTCCCCCGGCAGCCCCCTCCTCGTCGCAGGCGAGATCGAGGTCAAGGTCTCCCCTCAGACAACGGTCTTCAAGTCGGGCCTCTTCCCCGGCTAGTAAGAAGTGCAAGACTGAAGCTTCCCCCAGGGACCATGGTGGTGATTCTTCCAAACCTAGGTCCAGTTCGCGGTCACACCGTAGCCACAAATCCTCCAAAAAGGATTCCCATAAGAAGTCCTCTCGACATTCTTCTAAGTCTAGTGCATCTCATCGTACCTCTACACCTGACAATGTTTCTGTTACAGCCTCAGAGTATAGTGAAGCGCCTGTCCCTAAACAAGATTTACCTATTGATATTTTAACCCTAGAAATGGAGAGTTCAGGATATTCAATAATTGAGAATGTTTCAGACTCTCAAGAGAGCGTAGGCCAGAGCCTCGGTGTTTGGCGTTTTGCTCAGCCAGGGTCTGTCCATCCACGTCCGACTCATACGAGTCACACAGTAGCCGATGTCCACAGGGACGCGGCGACCCCATCCTCTATCCCTGATTTATCTTGGAAACAAGGTGCCCCTGCCTCGGCGGGGTCTTCTCAGGAGGATCGGGAGGAACAAGATGAAGTGTCATTAATTTCAGATAGGGAAGGACAAGGGTCAGGCTCAGGCCTGGACGCCGCCCATGATAATACTAATTCACCTGAAAGTTCTGCACCTAACCAGTTTGTTACAGCACAAGAAATTGATGGGTTACTTACTCATGCTCTATCAAAATTCTTTAATCAACAACGAGAAAACCCCACAATGGACTTGGGGGCTCCCTTGACAGGTTCTGCGGTACGGCCTCTGATAACGTCAATCGATTTATCTAAGATTCCTAACCCTCCTACTCTGTCACCGGCAGGGAGCTCTAAGCCAGCTACGGCGGCATTCACTACGTCAAATGTCAGGGTCATTACGGATGTTAATCCACCCCCTCTAGACAAGGCGCCTCTTAGAAAGGTAGCTATGCCCCTGCTTTATGGGCCAGACGAGTCATGGGTCCCTTTGAACCCCTCTAAGCCAGAGCTTGCCCAGCCTACCTTGTCAGGGGAACTCCCGGTACCACGTGAGTGGTTTATCCAGGGAAATAAGTCTAAGAAATTAAGGGCATTGGATGCCTTGGGTAATGTTTTGGATGTAAATATCAAGGCTATACCTAGTTATTATTATCAGGATTATTTTGTTTATGCATCTAAGCCTGCTTTACCCCCTGCCTCAGCTTCAAAACTTTTTTCAGACTGGTCTAAGCTGGATGGGTTTAATGATATTAAGGCTCTGTTGGCTATTACTCCTGAACTAGATTTACAGACCGTCACAGACGAGACAGCTAATCCAGTGTTGAAGGTGGGACAGTTAGGACCAGGACCTTGGGTGGATTGGGAGGTAGAGGCTCAGAACTTTGCAACCACTTTCACTTCTAAATCTTCCCACCAGATCCCTCAGGATACACATTCATGGTTCTCAATGCCGGTAGGTTCTGCCGGCGGAGTTCCGTCAGCTTTATTTTCCTTTTTAGCTGCCCCTAAGATTAATCTTTGTGAACTAAAGGAACCATTCATTACCCCTACCCCTTCTCACCTAGACAGAGAATTTAGGCTTAGGGGAAAAGCTTTCCGCCTGTTTTCACAGTACATAGTTTCTCAACAGGTGGCTAAGTCTTTACTCAGGTCTACTCAGGCAATCGCAGACGCGGATGCTCGAAGATCAGTTGAATTATCCCGGCGTCTGATTCTTCAGTCGTCAATTCAATCCTTAGGTGACATACGCACAGCCTTACTTGAGGCGGTGCGAGCACGACAGGATCTTAGAATGTCATTAGTTCGCAAGCTGCCTGATCGCATTGCTAACCAGGTGGTTATGTCCCCAGTACTTACACCTTCTTTAATGTCCCCTGATGTATGGCGAACAGTGTTTAACATGGCACAGGCCGTGAAGCACAGTCCCGCACAGGCTAAGAAACCCGCATTTAACTTCCCCAAACCTAAGCCTCCTACTAAAGCTCAGCCAGGGGGTTCTAAGCCGTTTCTTCCGCCTAAGTCCTCCCAATCCCCCCTGGGTCAGTTCAGGCATAGACAGAGAGGGTTTTCAGGACAGAGGGGACGCGGCCAGTATAAGCCGGGTCAGGGCCAGTCTTCGGCCCACACCAGCCAGCCGGCGAAGCGGCCAACACCACCAAAACCACCATCAAAAAACTAAAGTCTTTCTCACTCCCAGTGCCTACCTTAGAGCCGGAGGAACCGAGGGAAGTACAGCCGGCGAACCCTTGTCTGCTAACTGGGTCGTTCCGAACGTGTCACCAAGCATGGCCGTTAAAAACCTGGGCACGGATGGTGGCACGCAAAGGCATCACTTGGCAGTGGCTCCGGCGACCTCGCTTACGTCAGCCGACAACGGCAAATTGTGTTTCATTAGAGGTGGAGCTGCTGGTCCAGGAGATGATTGCCAAGAATGTCATCATCCCGGTACCCCCAGATTACCCTGTATTCACGTCAAAACTGTTTTTGGTTCCCAAACGGGACAGTGTTCAGATGAGGCCGGTCGTAGACCTGTCGTATCTGAATCTTCACATTTACAACGAGTCTTTCAGAATGTTAACAGTTCATCAAATCAGGCTAACACTTCCGCCGGGTGGCTGGATGTGTTCCCTAGACCTGACAGACGCCTATTGGCACGTGTCGGTCAACAAAAGATTTCAAAGGTTTCTGGCCTTGAGGATCAGGCACCAAAATTTTGTTTTTCAGAGGATGCCGTTCGGTTTGAACCTAGCACCTCGATTATTCACAAAACTAGTCAGGCAAGCCCTGATGCCATTGTTAAAACAGGGAATCAGAGTGTTGTGGTATCTAGACGACTGGCTGGTGGTGGCAGAGACACAACAATTATGCATAAAACATGTCAATATCATTTTAAATCATGTCAAAACTCTAGGCTTCAAGGTAAATCTGGTAAAGTCAAACCTTGTTCCCTCAAGAGTAATTCAGTGGATAGGGCTGGTCTGGGACACCGCCGCTCTCACTCTGAGTCAGAGTGTGGACAATCGCAACAGGTTTCGCAGGAAACTGTTCAGGTTTCTTCACAGTCTGACTACGACACGAAGAGTCTGGGAGTCTCTGGTCGGCTCTCTCAACTGGATTCAGCTAACTGTCAAGTTGGGCCGGTTGAAAGTAAAACGATTAATATTGGAGGGCAACAAATATTTCCCACTCTTACCGGCGGGAAAATTATGGCCCATACCAAAATTAATCCACACCTTACTAGCGGTCTGGGCGAAGAGGGAAACATTGCACTCAATCATGTCATGGACCTCTCCTCCTCCAACGGTATGGGTAGACACGGATGCGTCAGGCACCATAGGGTGGGGATTTCAGTCAAATCAGGGGCACCAGGGTCAGGGACTTTGGTCCCACTTAGAAATCGCTCACATAAATGTCAAAGAGTTACTAGTCCCATTGTATTTCCTTCAGGCTCACGGCCCGGCGTTACGGGGCAAGTCAGTGGCCTTCAGAATGGACAATCTGAATGCAGTTCACTGTATTCAGAAACAAGGGTCAACGAGGTCAAGGAAGTTGCTACTCGTGTCGGAAGAGATTTTTGTTCTAGCCACCAGTCTAGATATTTATCTTCACGCATCTTATCTCCCAGGCGTAGCGAACGTCTGGGCAGACGCTCTGTCCCGGAGACAGAGCACGACAGTAGAATGGGAGCTCAAGCAACCCATTTTCGACCTAATGATTGCGGAGCTCTCCCATCCACAAGTGGATCTTTTTGCGTCCGAGGAGACTCACAAGCTCCCTCTATACCTCACCCGCCGGACGATAACGCCGGCAGGGGGGCCAGACGCCCTAGTGACAGACTGGAACAGATGGAGCTCCATCTATCTGTTTCCACCGCCAGATGCGTCACTAATGTGCCACGTAGTGAACAAACTACGAGTTTATCGAGGCTTAGTCTCGCTAATCGCGCCCCTGTGGCCGGCGCAGGTGTGGTGCCAGCAGTTAATAATGTGGTGCCCGGACCCGGTATCGCTCCCGGTCGGGTACTTCCACTTAGACACGATTGGCAACCTAGAGACCTCGCTGACTTTTGCATTATGGACATTCAGGAGGCCAAGTGGCTAGCACCATACGGTAGGGATGTGACCAATAAATTGCTCAATCAATATACTCAGTCTACTAAGCGACAATATCAATCTCATTGGAAAGCTTTTACTTCTTGGATTGTTAGAACGGAACAAACTGTACCCTCAGTGGCATTGGTTTTTTAATTACTTGAACTATCTGTTTGAGCAGAAACGTTTATCTGTGGTTACTCTGAAGAATCACTTAACTGCGATTAGAGTGCCCTTTTTCGACCTTACAGGTCTATCCATACCGGTGGCGGAGGAAACAGGATTTATGAGAGCGTGTTTTAAACTCCGCCCACCTCCCCGTCAGCTCATGCCTACTTGGTCTCTGGACAAAGCTTTGTCTTTACTTCATTCTCGTCTGTATCAAAATACTGCAGACTTTGCTTTAATCTTAAAGAAGGCAGTTTTCCTTTTGGCTTTGGCCACCGGAAACAGAGTGTCTGAGCTGGCGGCGATGAGCAACACACCTAATTGTCTTAGGTTTGGTAGACTTAATGATTCAATTTCCATTGCACCCTCCCCGGCGTTTGTAGCCAAGAATGAGCATAGTGCACACGTGTTTTCTGAATTCACGGTGCCGGCGTTAAAAAGGGGAAAGGTGCATCATAATTTATGTCCAGTGCAAGCTCTAACCAAATATTTAAGAATAGCTCCTCATAACCCCCAAGGTGCTTTATGGGTAGCGAGTACGGGTAAACGCTTACTTAAACGGCGATTAGCCTCTCTTCTAGTAGAAGTCATTAAAGAGAGTAATCCCGGCGTTGTGGGTAGGGCCCACGATTTACGCAAGTGGGCGGCCTCTTTACGTTTCCTGAAAAACTTTTCAGTTGAAGATATTGCGTCCACACAGTTGTGGGCGTCTAATCATACGTTTCTCTCTAGATACTTGTCAGTTGCTCTAGACAAACCTTCCTTACCATGTATAGCTTTAAGGCAGAGGGTCTAGGTGGCCCTGCAGTCACTTATGTTTATTTTCAAGGAAAGGGGGGGGGGGGGGGTGCAGTCAGTTGACATAGGACACCCTAGACCCCGCCGGAGTATGAGAACTGTGATACAATTTAAGGTTGAAATGTGATATGAAAATTTCTCTGAGAGAATTTGTGCTAGTACAAAGTTTAGTACAAAACAACGGTGTTGTTATAGTAGTTTTAGCTGCGAAAGCAATGTAACATTAGTTCAATGGAGTTCATTAGCAATTGATCTCCACATGTATTTTGGGGTTTATGATGTGCACATATAAACTTATAACTTATTATTTGTCACCACTCGTTGAGTGGGGTGCCTTTTGTAACTACAGATCTGTGTTCAGAATCTTCAGGGTTACCTATTTTGTCAGGCAGGCTTCTTTGAAGCACGCACCTGCCTGAACCCCCTTTTTCTTGTATATTTCCGGCCTACGCCGTATTAAATACATTTTTCAAAAGTATGAATACTATGTGGTTTGTTTTATTATCTGCTTTTCTAGAGTTATGATATGATTACGAATGTCCCCCTCCAGTCTTAGATATCAGGCATGTTCGTCAATGATGGAGGGGCCACTAATAAATTATAGGTTTGACTCCTGTAAGGAGATTAGGAAAACCTAATATTTAGTAGTGGCCCCGTAATCATTGACGACTGGGGCCCTCCCGACCGTCCCCTTCCCATTCGTTGATGTATTAAGGATTTTGGTTTACTTGATATGTCAGTGAAGGAGGAATGACGCCTGAATCAGCGTCTGGTCAGAAATCCACACAAGTACATCCACGATATGATGGAAAGCTTATTGGATAGTTATTCTTATTTTCTTTTTGTTTTTATTTTTTACGAAGTTTTTTCGTAGTGAGAACCCAATTCATAATGACTGAAGCCATGAGTGAGGTCGCGTGCGCTCATGATGAAGGCTCCTCAGTTTTTAAATGCTCTGCGCGGTAGATTCAAACTACGGCGGATTAGTGTTTGAAGAGGATGCCTTATGTAATAGGCATGTTCGTCAATGATTACGGGGCCACTACTAAATATTAGGTTTTCCTAATCTCCTTACAGGAGTCAAACCTATAATTTGCACACGATATTTAAGACCCAACACCAAGACTCTGGAAGTTCTGCATCAAAAACTATTAACAAGACCAGAGTAGTCAGTGAATTATCTCCTGCGTTAACTTGAATTTACTTTACCTATGTACTGACATATGGTATGTATTATTCAAGGTCCAATACCAAGAGTTCGAGTACAACTGCTGTCAACTAGCCACGTCAGGATCACCACCACGGCTCAACTTATATACCGAAGACTGTAAGTAGTTGCCACTCTACAAATAACTAGTGAGATTATATGCTGTTAGAAACACAGAAGAAATATCTGTGAAAAGTTATTTATATTAAGTGTTGTATATAGAGAAGAAATAAATTATCAACAGTGAAGAGTACTAGTGACGAGCCTATAATTATATGAGGAAGTACTCCAGTGAAATCATTCTTATGCAAATTAAAATATAAAGAAAGTACTAGTGATGCCCAGTTAATTTAGAGAACTTATATTAAAATTTAATTTGATCATATTAATACCAAGTGAATTTCAAATATGATTATCCTAACTACCTGAGAAAGGAAACTAGAAAGAAAACCTCATTAGTCACTATGTCTAAAATAACTCTATGCATTTTACTCCAATATATCGCACATCCAGTTATTCGTATCTAAAAGCTATTTTGCACCAGTGTAATACCTCAGTTGAAGGAAGTTCTATTCTTATCTAATGATCTCTATAACAGGACAAGTGTAATCCTTCAATTAGAAGACAGTCGTTATAGTTACCTATCGTATCGAGTGTAAGTGTAAATACCTCGATTAAAGGGATCACTATACTATATTGTAGAAGTAACAGTCTTACGAGTGAAACTTAGTGGAGCCTCATTCATGCGTCTTATATTTGTTATTTACCATTATTCTAGTAGTACGTATGCAATATCCTTGTGCCAATAAACATAATATGAATATACGTATAGTTATAATTATCCTCTATTAACTTTCTGTGATGTGTTGTAAAACGAATTCGGCTTCTCCAGTCAAGTAGAACCTACCAATTTAAACAAATCAACCCCAGCAAAAACCTGGTATAACAATTTCCATATAAATAATTCCAAAATTAATATATTAACCCTTCCGTACCAGTGACGCACTTTGCATTATAATCTGCCAACTATTAGACGATTTTGTTCAGCTTAAGAAAGACGTCTACCGATTAAAAGGCTACATACAAGCTATTTCAGTTAATATTTTTAGCTACCATGTATCCTTCCTAAGTTTAATAAAATTGTCTAAGTGTAGCTGATATAAAATACAAAAGATGTCACCAGTGCAGAAGGGGTTAAACCAAGCAAGTTAAGGTATGAAACTAATACAGAGGAAGGCAAACAACAACAGACCTAGTTTACTAGTTAAGGGGGCCCACCTCGTTTTTTTCTTTCTCTTCGTTTCTCTTTGGGTTGTATTCATTCGGCCCCATTCAGCCTACTTTTTTTAAGACGATTATCCCCATCCAGATGTTGATTTTTTTCCTGGCAAGCGGTAGCAAGCCAGCATATTTTTTATAATGTTTTTGTCAGCAGGCTAAATTTGTAAATTTTTCGGTAGAAAATTTTCTCCAGCGAAGCCGGATTTATCCATACAATGCTGGCTCGATATCGCTCGCCAGGAATAAATCAACACCTGGATGGGATAAACGTCTTAAAACAGTAGGCTGAATAGGGCCGAATGGATACAAGCCAGAGAAAGAGAGAAAAGGAGAGAAAAAAAAGCAGGTGATCCCCCTTAACTCATAAACTGCGAAGCTATGGTAGTTCAAACCCTCCGCCAAGCGAAGGTATTTGGTTTTATTCTGACGAAAATTGTCATAGTACCATATATATAATTATTACTTATCCATATACGCCTATTTTGCTTCTATTATGAACATATACACATTTAAGAGCAATACAAGAAGTGGGAATAGCATTTGGGGGATGAAAAGACGTATTATTGCCGTAAGGTCGTATCATGAGGCGAGATGCTGGGGGGACGTATATCCTCCCTCTCTGGCCTGAAGAGCGACACTGAGGCCTTGCACTTAAAGTCTCTCTATTGCAAGGATCTCTAGCTGCCTCGCCCGTGTTAAGGAGACCGAGTGAGGGAATTTCGCGCCGGAAAATGCCCGATAAAGGGGGGAAAAAGAGGAAAAGTAGCCGATAAATGTGGAGGGGGGAAGGAGGGGAAGGGGTTGTGGGGGTTATGATACATATGTAGGAGTCGTAGTAAGTAATGGAGGGAAACTATCTTACTTAGTCACAGATTGCTTTGTTTAGAGGTCCACTGGGGTGTTTTCTAAGTTTTTTTTTATGCTTTGGATCTATTGAGGACAGTCGTATTGCACCAGCAGAACCTCTATTTAGGACGGTCGCCGTTTATGGGTTAAAATAAATGAATTATTGCCACAGTGAAAAACTAGAATGCTTCAGATCCAAAAAAATATGTGGATTTTTTTTTTTTTTTTTTGCCAGACGCCGTAATTCCCGAAAAGCCATGAATATTAGGTGTTTGTCACGAACCGCTAGGTCAAGTTGCCTGGGCTTGACATCTACCAATAATATTTTGACGGTGCGGGCTTGATCCGCCGACCCTTTAATCAGAAGCCAATGCTCTACTCACTATGTCACGGCTCGGATATATATACTGTATATATTGATAATAGTAATATCAACAACATTGATACAGGCACATTACTCAGGTGCAAATGCAGTCAGTCAGGAATTCATGGGAATATAGTTATGTAAGCAATAATTAAAGAATGCATGGCACACTATAACATTTATAAGCAATTTGTTCCATAAATTGACTACTCTGATGAAAAGGAAGTGCTTAGCTTCATGTAAATAAAACACCTTTACGACCATTTTGTAACCATTACTTCTGGTGTAATTTGATTTATCTAATGTGAAGTAGTTACTCTATGATATCATGGTTAGTGTTTTTATTTATGGTCCTCTTCTCCTTCGTGTTTGGCACCATTATTTTTCAGATTTTATGACTTTCGGCCCTTTAATTTGACGATTTTAAGACCTTTAGCTACGTTTGTTGCCAATTTTAAGACCTATCGTGCCAATTTTTCCTGACGAGCGATAGCGAGCATGTAATTATAAGAAGAACCGGCCTTAGGCCAGGACATATTTCTACCGAAAAATGTACAAATTTATCTTGCGGGGGGGTCAAGAGGGTGTTTTTCTAAGTTTGGGGAGGTCTTGTGAGGAAACTAAAAAATAAATGAATACGTGAATTAATATACCAAAAAAAATAGCCACTAGCCCCATAATAATATTAATAACTTGGATTATGTCCTCTTTTATTCTGCCGTCTGTCAAGGTTAATTAATTTAACTCTTTTAGTCGTTCCTCACATTGCTTATTCCTCATATTCATCTTATAAATTACAGGCTCGCTATTGCTTGCCCAGGAAAAAATTGACACTTAAATGGCACGATAGGTATTAAAATTGACAACGAAATGGAGCTAAAGGTCTTAAAATCGCCAAACTAAAGGGACGAACGTCTTAAAATTTGAAAACTAATGCTGCTAAACACGAGGGAGAAGGGGACCATTCCTCATATGGCCCATATTGCTAATTATTAGTCGGGGAATTATTTTAGTCACTCCGTTCACTAAGGTTGATGGAGGTCTAGAGAGGAAACTAAAACTGTGATAGATTAATAAATAAACTCTACCCCTTTAACCCTTTGAGTACCAGCGACGTGTGTTATCTTTCATCCTAGCTATATTTAGACGATATTGTGCAGCTTAGGAAGAATCTACAGTAGTTAAAGGGGTTGGTTGAGATAGTTTGAAGCCTTATTATTGCTAAATGTCCTTTCTAATCGGAATAAAATTGTCTAAGAATTGCCAAAATATAATGAAAAAGACGTCACCGGTACTGTATGGGGTAAATTCTACACACACGATATTGAGAGTATTTTGTTTTGTGGACAGAAGGCAGAAGTTGGCCTCTACAAGAGCGTCTGGGAGGTGTTCGACCCCCAGCAGGGATACGTAGGGAATGTCGCAGAGGGCACGGAGAAGGTTAGTGCATATATTATTACACAAGTTAGTTTCTGTCTTGATAGCCTAATGTTTAGTGTGCGGAATTTGTGTGTGAGTATCCTAGGTTCGAGTTCTTGGAGTAACACATGTATTCATTACTTTCATTGAGTTCACTATTTGTAAATTAATTGGTGGGTTGGTGAATAAATATGAATCTTGTTTTATCTCAAAATTATTTGCTGGGGTTTATTTGCAACTAGGAGGGGTACCCGGCATTGCCCGGGTTTAAATTCTACTACCATAATCACCATCATCAATCACTACTACCACAATCATCACAATACTACTACTACCATAATCACCGGCCTCGACCTCCTTGTGCCTCATTAAACGGCGACCTCGATTTCAGCCGCTAAATGACCTCCGATTTTGGATCTGACCTCATCCGTACACCCATTTTGGGGAGCATTTTTTTTTTTCGCATTTTTTTCGCTGCTGTATACTACATAAGTTCTGCCGAAAATTTTATCAAACAAAAGTGTCTCTGATTTCCACTAAACCTGCCTAAAACCATCTCCAAAGCCTGGGCTTTCCAACGGTGCCCCACACTCCCACCTGGCACCAAAACTGTGGGAGGAGTTTAGTAACAAAAGTCGGGTAACTGACAAACAGACAAACATTGACCTTTATTTATTAAGATATTCTTGATGCGATGACTGTAAATGACCACTTGCGAGTTTCAAGCTATAAGGAAGTTGGATCAGAAATGCAATAATAATGTATGTTTCTGATGGATAGAAAGTGTGATCAATTTTGCTTTATGTATTTCTATGTTAATATTATAACTTGTTTATTCTGCTTAATATCGACGTCTCTGCCTCAAACTTCTTAATAACCTGAAACTCGCAAGTAGTTAATTCTGGTAGTTTATCGATGCATTGTTCCCTGAAACATTTCCAGGAACTAGCAAGGTATTTGAAGGGTTCTTTTTACACGTTAAAATACTGTGCTTTCCGTTAGGCTTATCGCACTTCCTGGGTTAACATATATATGTAACGCTGATCTTGCACCTATGGAAGTACACTTTCACAGTAATTCTACCCCCTATAAGAACGTGAATTCTTATGCAATAAGTGTGCCTCGCATTTATTACCGAATGTTAATGTAAATGAACCAAGTATTAACAACTCAGAATCCAGCCAGGACACATTCAAAATCAAAGATGAATACAGAGTGTTTACCAACAAAGGGCTCCATCTTATCCACATTAACGCCAGATCAATGTACCATAAATTGTCAGAAATAAACATGTTAGCTAATAAGGCCAAAGCTTCAATAATTGCAATTACAGAAACCTGGCTGGACTCGAGTATAAACGATGGTGAAATAAATATTCAAGGTTTCAATATGGTAAGGAATGATCGCAATAGACATGGGGGAGGAGTATGTCTGTATGTAAAACACAACCTCACACACACAACTAGGACCGACCTCCATGTAGAAAACCACGAAGCTCTGTGGATCGACTTACACCTGCCTAGGACAAAACCTATCACAATTGGAGTGTGCTATAGGCCACCAGACGACACACAATTCTTGACCAAATTTGAGCGAACTTTGTCAGTACTAGACCCCCGGAATGAATCCATTATACTAGGGGATTTTAACTTGTGTTACAAACAACGAAATAATAGGCTTGTACGAGAATATACGCACATACCGACAATGCACAATCACAAACAACTCATCACAACCCCCACACGTATCTCTGAGAACACTGCTACAATATTAGACCATATAAATTGTAACAGAGAGGACAAAATATCACAATCAGGGGTTATACAGACTGGGATAAGTGATCACTTCGTCACATATTGCACACGTAAAACTACAAAAATTACCCTAGAGAATCACAAGGTCATCAAAACAAGGTCACTCAGAAACTACAACAAAGAAACATTTCTGGACATTTTATGGAATACAGATTGGTCTCCAGTGTTCGGAAATACAAACGTTAATGACGCATGGGTTGGCTTCAGAACCATCATCACAAACATCCTAGACGAAATAGCTCCTCTGAAAGACATACGAATTAAAGCAAGGTCAGACCCATGGATCAACAATGACATACTACACGATCTGGAACACAGAGACAATCTGTTAAAAAGGCTAGTGAAACATAGACAGGATCAAGGTCTGAAACATGAGTTCAACAGGGCTAGGAATAAACTAAGTAGGAAAATTGGATCAGCGAAATCTAATTATTTCCACAGTAAGGCAGAGGAATATCAGAATAACCCAAAGAAACTATGGAGGCACTTAAAAACAACAGGCTACAGCAACAAGGCAAGGGATTCGTCTAACACTAATATTGCTCTCAACATTAATGATCAGGTTTGCCACGATAAACGACAAATTTCAACCTACTTCAACTCCTTCTTCACCTCCATAGCAAACACACTTGCACAGAACCTACCGCAACCTCTCAATAAATACACGACAACAACGGCTACCTTTCGAAATTTCTACACGGATAAAGGCATACACCCGAACACATTTGGATTGCAAAATGTTACACCAAAATACACATTTGACGAGCTCTCTAACCTAAATGTACATAAAAGCACAGGACCACACAAAATTCCTGCCAAATTTCTACGAGATGGAGCCATTGGTATAGCAGGTCCCCTATCCCACATCATCAACCTGTCAATTAACACCAACACTGTACCTGCTGAACTGAAGGAAGCTATTGTAACCCCTCTATTCAAGAAAGGAAATAAACTAGATGTTGGCAACTACAGACCAGTTAGCATATTATGTATTGTATCTAAAATCCTTGAAAGAGCTGTATACACCCAAATTGAACACTACCTCAAACAAAATGATCTATTCTATAAGTTTCAATCCGGTTTCAGATGCATGTACTCGACAGACCCCTGTCTCATCCACTTAACAGATCACATTCGTAAAGAAATGTCTAAAGGTAACTACACCGGTATGGTTCTTCTTGATCTACAAAAAGCGTTTGACACAGTAGACCATGATATCCTCTGTAATAAGCTACAACCAATGGGCATTGGGTCAGTGAACTGGTTTAAATCTTATCTTAGTGGTAGAACACAAAGAGTCAAAATTGATGATAATATATCTGATCCTATGCCAATTAACTGTGGGGTCCCACAGGGAACCATCCTTGGTCCCTTACTCTTTCTCTGTTATGAGAACGACATGGAACTGAGTGTCTCGTGTAAATTATTACTGTATGCTGACGACAGCGTGCTTCTGGTTTCAGGAAAAGACCCAATAAGTATTGCAGCTTCACTTTCCAAAGAACTAGAATCGTGTAGTGAGTGGCTAGTGGACAATAGACTATCTTTTCACCTGGGCAAGACGGAAGCCATCTTATGTGGAACAAAACGCAAACTGAAAGACATTGTGGACTTCTCGGTCAACAGTAATGATATTCCTATAACAACAGTGTCACAAGTTAAATATCTCGGACTAAAACTGGACTCGACTCTGTCAGTGAAACAATTTTGGAATCTATCCTGAGTAAATGTAGAGCACGTATAAAATACCTGTATAGACAGGTGGGATGCTTGCCAGCGGCGACCAAAAAGACCCTATGCCAAGCGCTTGTTCAATGTAATTTTGACTATTCTGTGTCATCCTGGTACTCTGCATCATCTAAGTCAGCTCAGCACAAACTTCAGGTCACTCAAAATAAAATGGTTAGGTTCATGCTGAACCTAGGACCCAGATCGTATGTTGGCCAGGAACAACTTCAGTCACTAGGTATGCTCAATGTCTCTGACAGGGCCAAACAAATCAGGCTCACTAATGCCTTCAAGTTATTCTATGACAGAGCTCCAGAGTATCTAAAGAGTAATTTTGTTAAAGCAAATGAGAGGAGTGGACATAATACAAGAAATAGGATGTTTAATTTTACGGTACCAAGAATCCAAGGACATGGTAAGCTGACATTCTTCTTCACTGCCATCAAAGACTGGAACGACCTACCCCAGTCAGTCCGTGAAAAGAGAACACTGTATTCCTTCAGACGTAGCCTGTAGGAGCACCTGAACCGGACAGCTGGGAGAATGGAGCACCAAGCTTATGTCTATTACTAAATACGACATACGAGATAGGCAAAACAAACTGAAATTATTACTGATTACTGATTATGGATTACTGATATTTACTATAGGATGTAAGGTATCTTAAAATATATATATACTTTTTTTTTTTTTTTTTTTTTTTTTTTTTTTTTTTTTTTTTTTTTATCCCCTTTTTCCCCAGCTAACCTAATCCCACAAGGACCCCAATGGAAATACGCCTAACGGCCTTATTGGGATATCCTTAGTTTGAATTATGCAAGGCTGGTACATGTCATATTTGCAACATGTTATGTGGTACCAACACTGTAAAATCCTAACTGAATAAATATTATTATTATTATTATTATTATTATTATTATTATTATTACTTATAGTCTACTTGTAATAGGCTCAGAATGTTTCTAGAATAAAGCTGTGGATCAAATTTTAATGATTAAATCTTTCGTGGGATACTCACTTTACAAACTAAAACAATTGCTACCTTCCAGGTACTAACGGGGAATTTTGTGTTCTTCAACGCCCTGTACAACTTGGAGCTCCAGACCCACAGTAGAGGCCGCCACAGGTTCCACATCAGCCGTGGTAGCTTCTACACTCAGGGTTACGGTATAGCCTGCACCACCGGGTCACCTATCAAGGGGATCTTTGACCGACTGTAAGATATTATCATTCAACACTTGATTTTCATTTTACTTAATTTTGATTTTGATTGATTTTAATTTTGCTTGATTTTGATTTGGCTTGATTTTAATTTTGCTTGATATTGATTTTGCTTGATTTTGAATTTGTTTGATGTTGCTTGATTTTTATTTTGCTTTATTTTGTTCTGGCTATCATTAGAAGTGTATGTATAGATGCCCATATAAGTTTCTGTTTCTTGTCGTGATCTTAGTATGATAATTTAACTAGTATTATCATGCACCACTTGCGTTATTTCATTTGGGCAATCATTAGATGTGTATGTGCGGTGGCGCTAATAAGTCATGTCCCAGCTGTCATTACGTTTGGCTCGCTCTGTGCTGTATTAATGTCTGTAAGATATTGAATAGGTTCGGTAAGTGTAGGAACATGTTGGTATATCTCACTCAAAAAACAAATAGAGCATGTGTAAATGTTGCTGCTACCAATTATTGATCAAAACATAATTAGGCCGACTGTACAGTCGGCCTAATAAGTGATGGCTTGGCACCATGTATATTTTGTTCTATAATTTATATCAACCATAATTATCTAAACAGGATTTCTTAATTTCAAGTGAGATATACCAACATGTTCCTACACACTTACCCACCCTATTCAGCATCGGACAGCCATCAATACAGCACAGAGCGAGCCAAACGTAATGACAGCTGAGACATGACTTATTAGCGCCACCGTACAGTTGTCCACATAATATCTGTTCCTCTTCGTGAGCTTATGTATGATAGTAAAATTAGTATGAATGAATTACGAGTGCGGTTTCCCTTAATTATCAGGTGGCTATTCATATGTGTTAACCACTGCATAAGAAACTGCACTCATAATTCAATCATGCGCATTATATTTCAATGTGCAAGATCACAGAGAAGAACATAACTTATGTGGCCAACTGTACCTTGCATAACTGTTCACCTCTCAAGCTATGAGGAAGGTAGTGGTATTAACCAGATTAAATGTTATACTAGTTCTGTAGGATGACAACATTCTTTCATACTAATCTGGCAATCATTAAACTATTTTGGCAGCTGGATTATTTTGCTTTTCTATGTGAGTGAGGGAGACAAAAAGCAGAACAGCCTGTATCGAGTGCCTACCCCAGAGTTGAAAAAGTGACGGCCAAAATCAAGGGAAGTTCGAGCCGAAAAGCCTGGACACAAGGAGTTTGAGGCAATTTAAGTTATAGGAAGAGGGAAAGACTGATTCTGGGAGAGAGTTCCAGACCTAAGCAGTGGAATAGAAGAAAGATTGAGATTTACGTTTCACTCTTGGGTTGGAGAGTTGCACAGAGTAGGGGTGGGATTGTGTTGCAAGATGGGTACTACGTACCCTACGTAGAGGAGGTGGTATACACTGGGAAAGCTCTAAGGAACATTGATTATTGTAGTAGTGATAGAATAGCGAGAGAGATGCAACATTGCGGCGAAGAGATAGAGATGCAGAGAGTTGGTGAGTGGACGGGAGTTAATGATACGAAAGGCCTTCCTTTCGACTTTGTCTAGGAGTGTGGTGTGCGAGGATCCACCCCACACGTGTGAACAATACCCAATACAAGGACGCACTGTGCCTCTGTGCAGAGCAAGAAGCTGTGCATGGGTAAAAAAAAACTTGAGGCGATTGAGCACACCCAGCTTCTGGGAGGCTGCCTTAGCAACACTTTTAATATGGTCCTTCCAAGTGAGAGCAGAAGAAAAAGAGACACCAAGAATATTGAGAGAAGATGAAGGATTGATATTTGTATTGTTGAAAGATAATGAATAGTCCTCTGGGAGTTCCAGAAGGGTAGATAGATGGAGAAATTATATTTTGGAAGCATTAAAGGCAACAAGGTTTTCTCTGCCCCAATTGGAAATAGTTAGATCAAAAGATAAGTGTTGTATGGCTTCATTATGTTTGTTTTTGAGGGACTGCTGGCTGGGGCGTTCAGGAAAACTAATTGAGTAGTGTAAGGTAGAGTCGTATGATTGGATGGGACTGGAGGTACAGTTGAGAAGATCATTAATTTTGTGAAAATTAGAAAGAGAATGGGAGATAGGACAGAGCCCTGTGGTACACCAGAGTTGATAGGATGAGGAAGTGAGCGATGGCCATCCACAACCGCAGCTATAGAACGGCCGGAAAGGAAATTAGAGACAAAGGCACAGATGGAGGGATAGAAACCGAAGGAGGGTAATTTAGAAATTAAAGATTTGTGCCAGACTCTATCGAAGGCCTTCGATATGTCTACCGCAATAGAAAAGGTCTCACAGAAGGCCCGAAAGGAGGATGACCAAAAGTTGTAAGATATGAAAGAAGATCACAAGTAGGCGACACTTAAGGAAGCCATACTGGCGATCTGAGAGTAAATTATGGGAGGAGAAATGCTTAAGAAATTTGGAAGCAAGAATAGTTTAAAAAACTTTAGAGATACAAGAGATGAGAGCAATTGGACGATAGTTGTAGGTTTGAGAGCGGTCACCCTTCTTTGGGACAGGTTGAATGAGAGCAAACTTCCAGCAAGAAGGAAAGACGGCTAAACTTCTCGACAATCAGGCTGCTACAAGTAGTTGATGCAAGCTTAGTGGGTCTATCTCTTTAACTCTTAAATTGTGTATTCATCCACAGTTGGCCACATAAGTTCTGTTCCTCTCCGTTATCTTATACATAGAAATTTAATGTGCATGATTGACTTACGATTGTTCTTATGCAGTGGTTAACTCATATGACTAGTCAACTGATAATTAAAAGAAACCACACTCGCCCATCATTCATAATATTTTACTTTCATACATAAATCACGACGAGGAACAGAACTTACGTGGCCAACTGTACATGTTCTCCTATCATTATATCTATCTACCCATCCATCTTTCAGTGTCAGGAGAACTCGCCTCTTAAGGGGAGGTAGTCGCTTTTTCGGGACTTCTTCTTCCTCGTGTTTAACCCCATTAGTTTTCAGATTTTAAAACGTTTGGACCATTAGTTTGGCGATTTTAAGACCTTTCGCCCTATTTCTGTCAATATTAAGACCTTTCGTGCCATTTAGGTGTCGTTTTTTTGGCAAGCGAGCGGTAGCGAGCCTAGAATTTTAGAAGGAACCGGCCTTCGGCCGCAACATTTTTCTACCGAAAATGTACAAATTTATCTTGAAAGGGAGTCTAGGGAGTGATATTTTAAGCTTGATGGAGGCCTAGCGAGGAAACTAAAAAATACATTAATAAGTAAATACATAGACCAAAAACCAGCCACGTCTGTTTAATTTGATTCTAGCTATATTTAGACGGTTTTTATGCAGTTTAAGAAGGATCTGTGGTAGTAAAAAGGGCTAAGTGAGATCGCTCGAAGCCTATTAATTATTAGAGGTTCTATTTGAACTGAATAACATCGTTTGATAGTAGCCAGAATAATATTAAAAGGACACCACGGTACTGAACAGGTTAAAGTACAGAAGAAGTCAGGGGAGTAGGATAGCTTAGGTTAACCCTTTCTGTACCGGCGACGACTTTCTAATTCTATTCTAGCATTATTTAGACGAATTTGTGCAGCTTAAGAAGGATCTGGTGTTAGTATAGAGGGTTAAGTGAGATCGTTCGAAGCCTTTTAATTTGCTGGAGACCCTTTTTAAACTGAATAACATCGTCTAATAGTAGCCAGAATTAAGCTAAACATTTAGGTTAGGTATATAGGCTCACCTAAGTTATAATAATAATAATAATAATAATAATAATAATAATAATAATAAGTTGACCACAGAGAGAGTAGGATAAGTTAGATTTGGCTTAGGAGATATGGGTCGTTTTTCGGGTCCCCCTTCTTCCTCATGCTTAGCCCCATTAGTTTTCAAATTCTAAGACGTTTGGCCCATTAGTTTGGCGTTTTTAAGACCTTTCGTCCCAGTTCTTTGTTAGTATTTAGACTTTTAGTGTCATTTAGGTGTCAATCTTTTCTTGGCAAGCGATAGCGAGCCTGTAATTTAGAGGAACCGGCCTTCGGTCGGGACATTTTTCTATCGAAAAATGTGCAAATTTATCTTGATGGAGGATCTTGGGCAGGTGTTTTTATAAGCTTGATGGAGGTTTACGAAGGAAACTAAACAAAATAGTAAAAATATACATAAATGAGCGAATATATACGCCCATCCCCCCTTAAGGTAATATATACGCCCATCCCCCCTTAAGGTAATATATACGCCCATCCCCCCTTAAGGTAATTAGGTTAGATTGAGTTTAGGTTTGACCGAGTTCTCTTAGCGAGCATTTTCGCAGTTGGCGTTCCTTACATTTATTGCGTATTTCCACAGACTGGGCAGAATATAATTTGTTTTTAGTTTCTTCGCTAGACCTCCATCAACCTTTAAAAAAAAAAAAAAAAGAACCCCTTTCGAGATAAATTTGTACATTTCTAATAGACAATTCAGCCGGTTTCTCTTAAAATTACAAGCTCACTATCGCTTGGTTGAAACAAAATCGACACCTAAATGGCATGACAGATCTTGATATTGATATAGAAATGGGATGAAAGGTTTTAAAATCGACAAATTAATGGGCGAACGTCTTAAAATCTGAAAATTAATGGGGCTAAACATGAGAAAGTTTATGTTTGGCCGAGTTCTCCTAGCGAGCATCTTTACTTTTATTGCACATATCCACAGACTGGGCAGAATATCAGATGCCGGTATGGTAGAGTTCTGGGCCCGGGAGGAGAGCGCCAAAGTGACCACCAAGTTGTTGTCTGTGTGTAACGACCTCCGCACAGGATCGTTCACAACCTCCCACCTCCAGGCGGCCTTCTATGTACTGCTCTGCGGGTATTGTATAGCTACCTTAACGTTCATGAGCGAGAGGTGGCGATACCATACTATTCCGCAAGAAATATAGGTACCGGTCGGTGTATGACAACGGTACTGGAAGGTATAAAGCATTGGTACCGGTCAGTGTAAAGCATTGGTACTGGTCGACGTAATAGTAGTTGTAGTAGTAGTAGTAGTAGACATGGATCGGCTCTGAAATCAATGGAAGGTACCACACAAAGTGACCCCTTAGCAATGGCAATGTATGCATTAGGCCTCTCAGTGTTGCAAACCTTAACAAGCCATGAAGTGATGCAAGTATAGCAGGTGGCCTATGCAGACGATCTCACTGGAGCGGGAAAAGTCAACGATATCAAGCACTGGTGGGAGCAAGTATCAAGTGCAGGCCAAGAAATAGGGTACCATCCAAATGCCAGCAAGTCTATACTAATAGTAAAACCAGAACATTATTAAAGTGCTGTAGAAGCTTTCAGCGGTAGTGAAGTAGTCGTAACAAAGAACGGACAGCGTCACCTTGGGGCGGTGATCGGCACGGAAGAGTTCAAGAAGCAATACATAGAGGAGAAGGTCAGGGAGTGGGTACATAAATGGAAAAACTGGCCAATATTGCAAAGACGGAACCACAGGCTGCGTATTCGGCATTCACTCATGGGGTCAAACATCGCTGGACCTACCTGATGCGTACCATTCCAAACGTGAGTGCATTACTTCAACCCCTGGAAGATGCCATCAGAGACAACTCATCCCAGCGTGGGTAAAGTCCCACACCCCGAGTGCTACAGAGAAGGAGTTGCTCGCACTTCCTTTTAGGTTGGGAAGGCTTGGAATCATCAATCTGGTGAGGAGGGCGACAACGGAACACCAAAAACTCGGTAAAGATAACAGGATCTCTCACTGACTGTAATCGTAGCACAAGATTCTGACGGGGAAGTAGACCAGGCAGACATTTACACCATCAGAAGGGACCATCACGTCAGAGAGGCACAACTCACAGAAAAATGACCTGGCACGACTGATGCACCAACTGTCCCAGAGGCTAGTACGAAAAATACAAATAGCACAAGAAATGGGTGCCTCAAATTGGCTGACAACACTACCAATCAAGGCAAAAGGCTTCAACCTCAACAAACAAGAATTTGTTTATGCCATTGCACTGAGGTATGGTGGCATATTGAAGGATTGCCCGATCGATGCGTTTGTGGAGTCAACAACGATGCAGACCATCGCATGAGATGTAGGAAGGGAGGGTTCATCAGCATCAGGCACGATGAAGTGAGAGACGTAACGGCGAACATGCGCAGAGATATGTGTGTCGCGATGTGGCGTGCGAACCATCAATCATTCCCTTGGACGGAGAGATCTTGCAGCACAGGACGGCCAACACATCCAATAAAGCACGAGTGGACGATAGTGCAGGAGGTTTCTGGACAAGAGGACAGCGAGCGATTCTTCAACATAAGAATATTCGACACAATGGCACGTAGCTACAGCGAGCTATCTCTGGAGGCTGCACACAATAGGAACGAACCAGAGAAGTTCAGAGCATATGGGGAAAGGATCCTAATATCGAACAAGGCAGCTCTAAATCTGAAGGATGGGACCCAGGGCCCAGTGTTTCTATTCAAGGCTAGCAGAGATCATCGCAGAGAAAAAGCAACAGCCCAGGAGCCAAGTCGTAGCCTGGATGAGGTGCCGCCTATCTTTCTCATTGCTCAGATCAGCACTACTATGCCTGCGGGGAACAAGACTGTCTGCACCACAACCAGCAATGGTGGCAGACATGGACTACGAGGCAGCAGTGGCAGAGGGTCGCATAGGGAGGCGACTGGATTGAAGTTGCATGGTGTAGAGTAGTAGTATAGTAGAATAGTAGGAATAGAGTAATATCTGATGTTTGTAAAATGTAATGAATGTAGTACGGTAGTAGTAGTAGTAGTATAATTAGTAGTAGTAGTTGTAGTAGTATTAGTATTAGTAGTAGTTGTTGTTGTAGTAGTAGTAATAGTCTTGGTTGTAGTAGTAGTTGTTGTAGTAGTAGTAGTAGTAGTTCTGGTTGCAGTTGTAGGCTAGTAGTAGTGGTTGTAGTAGTATTCGTAGTAGTTGTGTTCCGTTGTTAGCCTATACTAATTTGTGTATTTGTGCTTTTGTCTGGGGAGGTGTTGCGAAGGGTCTTGCCACTGGACTGGTAATCCACTGGACCCGGGCTCCTTCCCGAATCCCAATATGGGGGGGGGGGGGGGGGGGGGGGGGGGGGGGGGCGGGGGGGGGGGGGGGGGGGGGGGGGGGGGGGGGGGGGGGGGGGGGTGGGTGTCAATGGGAAGATATTATGGTGGATGGAATTAATGCCTGCTGTCATCTAGTTTCAGTGTCATTCCACACAGCACACCGGGGGGAAATGCCGCAAAACCCAAAAATACCTTCATTGTTCCCTGATTCAATAAGCATTGTAATGAATATTCGCATATTCAAAATATAACTACAGGGGGCCAATGCCTAGTGAGTTTAGATTTACTCAATAGGTGGCATTCTGAGAGGTGGAGGGATGAAGCGGTGAAGCCCAGAAAGGTGAAGTAGCTTCAGAGATGGTATATTTCTGCAAGCCGTGAAATGGATGCTTTCGCATGATACAAAGGAGTACAAAGGAAATCAAGCAACAACAGGTCTAGTGACCCTTCTAGGCTGCTTGTCCTCCATAACACTGAGGATCAAGTGTCCAAACACTCCCTAGACTGGAACAAGACTTGAACGGGCGCTTCATCGTGTTCAGCGGTGAAGTGTACAGGCTCTCAGCCTATGCCTGAGAGGACCGTCCCCACCTGTCATGACTGATACTTAACCCTTCTCTAGCGGGTGCTCTGTGGCCGTTTTGGGCCTTTCTGGGCCGTTCTGACTGCTATATCAACCATCAGTATGAAATGACTGTATTGCGGCCGAAAACTAATGTGTAAATCGCTACACAATGACGCCACATACAGCTACAGTAGCGCTCGTGGGAGCACTGACATGTTACCTCGAAGATGAAGGTAGCGGATTTGCTACCTTGCGCCCTTTTAGCGAACTAGAGTTTTGTTTTTGGGGGGGGGGGGGGGTTGTACACTGTCATCCACACGCGCGGTGGGGGAACGGAGTTAGTGTGGCCTGGAGGCCACAGATTCTGACGTATGGATCATTACTATCCCACCCTTTTCACTCGATTTCCACCACCCTTTTTTTCACCCCGTTTTTTTTCCAGTTTTTTCAACTCGACTTATGTGGTGAGCCGCTTTTTAAGGGTTAAGGGGAGATGGGTCATTTTTAAGGCACACCTTCTCCCTCATGTTTAGCCCCATTTGTTTTGAGATTATAAAAAGTTCGGCCCATTAGTTTGGTGAGTTTAAGACATTTCGCCCGATTTGCTCTTTGTCAATATTAAGACTTTTTGTGTACGTTAGGTGTCATTTTTTTCCTGGCCAACTATAGCGAGCCCGTTGGCCTTTGGCCGGGACATTTTTTCTATAAAAAATGTACAAGTTTATTTTGGAAGGAGGGTCTTTGGGCGGGTTTTTTTTAAGCTTGATGGAGGTTCTAGGGAGGAAAGTAGTAAAATAATAACAAAATGCAAAAATGACCAACTAGTAAACGACCCATATCCCCGTTAAAGGGGTTTTTTTTAGTGTGCTTGGTTTTTATTTCTATACATTTATTATATTAATTTATTTTTGAGTTTGCTTCCCTAGACCTCCATCAAGCATAAGAAAACACCCCCTAAAAGAATAAAATTTGTACATTTTTTCGGGGGCAGAAAAATGTCCCAGCTGAAGGCCGGTTTTCTCTTAGAATTACAGGATGCGCTATCGCTTCTCCATGAAAAAATCGACACCTAAATTGTACTAAAAATCTTAAGATTGACAACCAAACTGGGTCACAGGTGTTAAAATCGCCAAAATAATGAGGCGCCAAGGGGCCGTGGGTGCGGTGGTAGCGGTCGTCAAGAGATTAATGGAACTAAAACACGAGGAATAAAAGGTTCCAGAAAAACAAGGCACTAGGGGGGACCCCGTGGGGCGCCGGGGTTAAGTAGGCTTCCAAGGACTCGATAGCGTCTGTTTAGTGACCTGAAGAAGCTATCTGTGAAACGTGAATAAAGTGCTGGGCCTCCGGTCATATGGTGTTTATATTAATTGTTCACATGTGTGGCGGATTATTCTCGGGGCAGAACATGCGACGTCGGTGGTCTAGACAAAGTAGAAAAGAAATCCTTTCGTCGCATTAACTCACATACACGTTTCACCGATTCTCTGCAGATCGGGTCTCTCTCTTCACTGCAGGGATGTGGGGTTGCATCTCTTTCGCTATGTGCGGTAGGCGGCTATTACCGGGGAGTAGGGCGTCAAGTGTTCCTCAGAGTCTCTCTCAGTGTATACAACCTTCTGTACATAGAGGACGTAGCACCCGTGCCTGTGCAGGTGCACGATGTGCCCCGGGGGTCGTCATCCCCAGAGTGAGAGGTCTGTAGGTGTCCCATGGGGGGGTGCGTTCTTCTATTCCCAATAGAGCTCTGTAACTCTCTCTGGCCACAGGTGCATCCCTCGGTTCGGCCTCACCTCGAAGGGTAGTTTTTTAGACGGCGATGGATCATAAGATCCATGTTCTAATATAACATTAAGGAATCACCCTGTTCTACAACATTAATCCTCCCATTTACAAACCCCAATGCACTAGAATAAACACTTGAAAGCATATGAGCCTCCCGGGATTCAAACTCGGAAGACCCCTACCAACATAGTTTAAAACATAGAAGAACAGTTTGCTATTATTGACCATTGCCTTCTCGATAACTACCGGTAATATATTTCGGCATATATAGGAGCTTATGATGCTATTGAATGAATTGGGCCTATATTAGTGGGTTAAATTAATCAAGACCTGTTAATGATAATCGCAATTCACCATATGTATTAGATAGAGATCTCACAATTATAATTTTTATCTTGCTATCCATTTGCACGTTTGTATGTTTCTTCTGCTTTGAAGTTGGTTATATAGTGTTTTCTTTCTCTATTTCTCTTCCTTGCATCTTTGACTGGCATACATAAATAAAGACCTATTGTCTCGTCCTTGTCTGCCTAAAGCCTCCTGATACCACACAACACATACCAATCTCTGTGTGTCTGAAGCCACTGTCACACAAGCACTTTTTCCGCCGAATTTTTCATGAGCACGTTTTTTCTGGTGATATATAGAGGGATATTTTCTCATTGTAATCGGAAACTAGTATGGAAGGTAGATTATGTTAGGTAGTTTTTAATTCTTATGGAACTTGTTATTTTGAAGCTTCCAGACAACAATTGCTCGAACAAATTTACGGAAAAATCGCTTCTGTAACACCGCCTTAAGCGTGCCTCAGCCCCTTACCTGACGTCACAAGCAAGTCCTGAATTGCAGATCTTATATTTGGAATCCCATTACGCCATCAGGCCTGTAGTACACTAGGACTCATACAGCTGGGAAAGTGTATTAGCAGAGAAGAGGTGTTGTCGATAGATCTGGGCTGGTCCCTTCTTTGATCGTGGTCCCCAATGGAAATAACACCTAACGGCCGAGTGGGCTATCTCTTAGTTGGAATTATGCAAGGCTTGTTATCATGTCATATTTGTACCAAACTATGTGGTACCAACTCTGTAAATTGCTGACTGAATAAATATTATTATTATTATTATTGATTATTATTATGTTTCCCTTTGAACATGACTGTTGAACAGCATGGGGTAGCGAACCAGGTAAAAATACCATTTAAAGGGGCCCACCTCTTGTTTTTTTATCTCTCTCCTCCCTCTCTCTTGGTTGTATTCAATCGGGCCCCATATCAGCCTACTGTTTTAAGATGTTTATCCCCATCAAGGTGTCGATTTGTTCCTAGCGAGTGCTAGCGAGCTAGGCTATTTTATATACTGTTTTTGTCATCAGGCTAAATTTGTACATTTTTTTTCGATAGAAAATGTCTCCGGCGAAGCCGGATTTCTCATTACAATGCCTGAGCTCGCTATCGCGTCGCCAGGATGAAATCGAAACCTATGGTGGGATAAACGTCTTAAAACAGTAGGCTGAATGGGGAGAGGAAAAAAGCAGCTTACCTCCCTTAAACTTATATTTACCTTTCAGTACATGCCCCAACACTTAGGGGAACGTTGTGGCGGAGGGTCCTGCAGATATAAAGGAGAAAATTATAAGAAACAATGTTGTCATAACTAGAGTGAACAGAATTATTTTGTGCGAAATAATATATGAGTTACCCTCTTAGAAAAAGTGTTCTGTACAATAATTTCGAAAGAAAATGGTATATTCAAAAGGAACTAAATTGAAAAATCTTGACATGTAGATTACAGACACAAACACTTACATTAACTGTCGATAAACCATGTACCCCAGAGTAATGGGGGCTTGTATTGAAAGGTGGAAAATGGTGTAACGCTGCATAAACTTTCCGCGTCGCTATTATTGACTTTTTGGTGTCACAGGATTGGTTGGTTAGGTGCTGGAGTGCTGCCACTATTGGCCTGGGTTCGAACCCTCGGCTGGGGCATGACACAAAAATATTAATTCATTAGGTAGTGTATATTTATCCAAACGTCCCTGACAGGATCACAACCGAATCTACATTACCTAGCTTAAATGACCCCTTATTAGTTTGGGTTAAGTTAGGTGATAAGAGGTAAGTGGCTTATTATGGTCATGTGAATAAAACAAGTAGGCTATATAATGAAATAAGACGATACTTAATGTATTTAAGTTTTGAGATCGCGGAATCGGAGGTGCAGCACTTTTCACAGCACTTTCCAAAAATTCAATAAACAAAATGTCTATCATCCATTGTTTTACATTGTGTTCTAGCTATTCATCAGGCGATTGTATATAACTTATAAATGAGGATGGGCCATGTTATATTTGTATAAATTAATGCTTCATTCAATTCACCAGCTAGCTCCCTGTAGTCCGTTCTAAAGCCCAATCAAATAATTGACTGATAACCAGAATACCCCTTTCAAGATCCAATATGCAATTCGTATCTGTTTCCCGGCTATTATTAGGCAATTTATTTCAGATTAGGAAGGCTATATGGAAGTCCGAGAGTTAATCGGCGATAGTCTTTACCCTTATATTTTCGACAGGATCCCTCTTAAACGGTGTAACATAGTCGAATGATAGCCAGAGTATACTGTCATAATGTGGGTGCCCAACTCCGAAAGGGTTGAAATAGGGGAGGGCCTATCCCCCCACCAAAGGCTTCATTCGCAGGGCCTTTCCTAGCTGATGCTGAGAGGATTGGTTCTAGTCAAGTGGTCATGTGGTCATGGGCTGGTCTATCAGAGTGAGGGTTAAGCGTTCTTGGCCATAACCATAGCTTACTCTGACTGTTCCTTTACCTTATACATTATCTAAATCTCAAGTGACAGTGTCTCTTGCTGGTGGATTATCCTCTCTACTGCCAACCTAGAGGCTGGCAGACTTGGAACCAAAGCGTCACCATTTTCCTTTGCCCCTCAACATGCCCTTTATAATTGCTGAGGGGCCACAGGGCCTTGGGTAGGGCTTCGTTCTCCCGTACGTTTCCGCACCCTCGCAGCTTCCCCGCCTGGTAGCGGCTTCAGTCCTCCGGGCTTTATTAGTGGTTAGGCAGCGAGGGTTCTGTGGGGGCTCTCAGTTATGGCCTTGGTTAATGCTCGGGACCTTGGGGCTGTTCAGTTCAAGACAGCCTGGGGAACAACAACAACACCTGTCAAAATGCGTCACAATCTTCCAAGGTTTAACCCTCGTCTAGCGGAGGGTTTTGGGCTATTTTGGGCATATTCGGCCCCTTCTGAATGATAAATCAAATTATCTGCATGAAAAGACATATATTCAGCCAAACACTAGGCGCTAAAAGCTTCAAAATGAGGACCAGAACGAGCTACGTAGCACTCGTGGTTCTCATACAGTGGTGCCAGTAATATGGGAGTTTAGCGTTATAGCGGTATATTTTTCCCGCAGCTACGCTCCCTACTGGCTACACTGCCGGCCTCTCGAGATCTTCGCTGTCAGGGAGGGGTGAGTCCGTGGGCGGCGGTAGGCCCTGGGAGTCGGACGTGTAGCCCGCTGTTCTCCCGGCCATTTGCACTCGATTTTAACTCTTTAAAAGCCATAAATATGCTCCTAACTTGCTGCAAATTGTTGCCGCGGCTATAGCCTTGTGTCCGCTCTTTAAAGGTTAAAGATAGATATGCGTTATTGTAAGGGTAAACGTTTTGGGCTGTTTCCTTTAATGATTATAGATTTGGTTTATTGTAGTTGTTAAGTTGATTGAAGATGCTGGGTCGATACTTGGTCCGATTCTGGGTCGCTTCTCGTGTTGATTGGTAGAAATAAGATAGATGTGAATAGAATACATTCCGCCACCACCTTTTCCACAATTACTTATGGTAAAGGAAACTTATAATTTTCAGCCACCTTATTTATTCAAGAACTAAATGTAGATGTAAATATTACAGGAAGAATCCACCTATGTCGGTAGTCAACTCCGGGGACTCTTGTCGTGCCCACGTTCTCTGTCTAACTCTCCCAAACCTTTTCTCATACCTCTCTCTCACACACCTCCCATTCACAGACCCTACTGAGCTCCCTACGACCACTTCTGTTTCACGTAGACAGTGCCTGGAGAGCTCAGAAATGCATGAGTAAGGTCCTGTCACGGGTAGAACTACAGCAGGAAGTCACAACGATTCAACCTTCAGATAGTAGTCTTCTTCTGGGCCTAATTACACAGTACGCTGTAAGTAAACCACCTTAAAATTATCTGAGAGATGTAATAATTATTCCTATAATAATTACCGAATATAACATTTAATACGCCCCCATGTAAATACTCGCGTACCATCACAAGGCAGCAATTTAAAAGTATAATGAGAGCCAAGAAAAATTAAGAGCAAAGACCAAAACCAAAAATAATAAATTGAATAATTTTGATAGTATGTAAGTGGCATGGAATTTTATAGTATTGTGTCTATTAAAAATACATTCATAGAAATTGTACCAATAACTTGGAACAAAGTATATATAATATGTACGTATAAAAATCGAACAAAGCAAAACACAACTGCACAAAGACGATGTCCAAAAAAATCAAAAAAATGCAAAAGCAGAGAAAAATACTAAAGGTAGCATTTTTTAAATAATATTCCCAACAAAGGAAACAAAAAACATACAAACTCATTATAATTCAATGAAGTCTGCCGTTACTCTATTACCAAAGTAAAGTATACAAATTCAAACCTACAATTCAAGGTAAAAATAAAATATACAACCAAAGTAAAACAAAATAAGAAAATCCTACCCATAGGAAAAATAACCACACCAATATTAAACGCAATAGATCCACATAAACCTGTGGTGCGTAACATTATACCTTCCAAGTTTGTCAAAAACCATCATTAAACCATTTTGCTTATATACAGTACTCGTAAAACTTGACGTAACATAAAGGAATCAAATCCTACCCATAAGAAAAATAATATCCATAATAAACGCAGAAGCCCACATAAACCTGTGGTGCATATAAGATACCCTCCTATTTTGTCATAAACCATCATTAACCAACAGGACCCCAGCGACGCACGTGATGCGTCGGCAATGTATGTAACGCTAAACCCTCGCCCTCCGCAGCACCTGCGTCAGCAATTTCAACCTTATTTACTCTTGTCCTATGGAAGCTAGAGGCTTGAGAATTTTATGGGATATACCTTATGATGTTGCCGAACAGTGGCGATACTCGGCAATCCCTAAGTCCAGTCGCGCGGCGTGGGTACGAGCCGGATCGGGAAAGCCAGTTTATCCCAGTTATCTCACCGCCACTTTCGAGCTTATTATGGCCCTTGTCCTATGGTAGGCCTAGAGGTGTCAAAATTTTTATGGGTATATGCTCAATTTGATAGATGTTGCCGAAGGGCATGGTGTCTATAATCTTGGCAACGTGCCCCAATGATCGCTGGGTTCCCAAAAAAAAAAAAAAAAAAAATGGGTGGAGGGTCAGTGGGATAGGGACGTGGCGGAAGGAGTAGCGGCAAAGATTTTACACGGTTGTCCTGTTGACGTTCACGAGTGTCTGAGCTACCCAGCTGACACTACCGCTCGCTTGTGCCGGTTCGTCGATGTTTGGGGGATACAAATGTAATAAGAGTGTGTACTCATGCTCTCCCCGCGCCTACTAGCTTCCCGTGACATAGTTGGTCTATCGGCCCGCCAAGTGGGAAAGAGGAGCAGGAAGTTGACATGACACCATTGCGCCTCAAAATTCCGCCAGGCCATTGAAGTGGGTCAGAATAGAGGAGCTGAGAGTATGCGAAGATGAACAGTGCCAGGCGTACGCGGTCTTCCCCCACGATTGCATTCGCTTCAAAACGTCCCGCAGGGGCCTCACTACAAATACAATGTCAAAACCCATATTTCTAAGTCAAAAGTTCCTAAAACAATATGTAAACTCATATTCTAACTATTAAACATGCGATAAAGTTTTGCAATAAGCGGGGGGCGGGGGAGTGACATAACAAAAGTGATACAGAGTCTGAGTGTATTTGATGTCATGCTGTAATTGAGCGTGGCCTTATGTACGCGTAAGCAGTGGTTGGCCTTGATAAGGGGCGCCGGTCGCCATGGTAACCAGGACCCGCCTGGGCCTTGCCACTCATCGGCATTTATAAACTTGAATCTATTCACTTATCACACTGTTACTTAACTTACAATGACATTATGTGATACATGTTGCTAATATATGAACTATGAAGGCACACATGATGCTCGGGTGGTGTAAATAGCCGGCACTCGAAAACTGGACGCATCGTACATCCACCACGCTGCCTTGCCCAGCTGTGGTGTGCTGGCGTGGGAGGTTTGAAGAGGCGCCCGGCCCCAGCTGATAGTTGAGGCCCCCCCCCCCCCCCCCCCTTTGGACCCCCAAATGACCGAGATGATATTTTTTTATTTTTTTCATTTCACACTTATTTGAGCTGTTTTAGGAAATAATAATAAAAAAAAATCCGCTGGTCCAACAGTTTTTTTATTATTTATCAGCTGGTGCTCAGTGGGTTAACCCACAGGACCCCAGCGACGCACGTGATGCGTCGGCAATGTATGTAACGCTAAACCCCAGCGCCGCAGCACCTGCGTCAGCAATTTCAACCTTATTTACTCTTGTCCTATGGAAGCTAGAGGCTTGAGAATTTTATGGGATATACCTTATGATGTTGCCGAACAGTGGCGATACTCGGCAATCCCTAAGTCCAGTCGCGCGGGTGGGTACGGCCGGATCGGGAAAGCCAGTTTACCCAGTAATCTCACCGCCACTTTCGAGCTTATTTACCCTTGTCCTATGGTAGCTAGAGGGTTCAAATTTGTATGGGATATACCTTATGATGTTGCCGAACAGTGGCAATCTTGGCAACCCCCAAGTCCAGCCATGGTGGGGAGTGGGAGAGGGACGTGCGGAAGGAGTGGGAAAGACAGTTGTCCTGTTGACTTCACGAGTGTCTGATCTACCTCGTTGCCTCGCGATGTTGGAACAAATGGAATAGAGTGTGTATCGCTCCCCTACTGCTCCCCATGACATAGTT